>SJYV01025793.1:0-15731 GCA_006410875.1 Neotragus pygmaeus | reverse complement strand
GTTTTCTTGAGTTAATTTTGAACATTAACTTGTTCACATGCCATAAAGCTGTTACACCAAATATTTAAAAATTAGAGCTGTGCTAAAAATAAAAAAAACCTACAAAAAGAACTTGACAGAGATGTTTCTTGCCTTTAAGACAGTTTCACAGCCTAAAATTTCAAAAAGCAGTGAAAAGTAGAATTGGTTGTTTTGCTTGCTGGATTTTTCCATTTGAATATTAATCAATGTAGCATTAAGTCTAAAATTCAGCTACTAGTAACATTATTTTCTCAGTAGTCATCACCAGAAAGGATTCTGAATATACATAAAGTGAAAAACAAAGACAAACCTAACAAAAGATNTGCTTGCTGGATTTTTCCATTTGAATATTAATCAATGTAGCATTAAGTCTAAAATTCAGCTACTAGTAACATTATTTTCTCAGTAGTCATCACCAGAAAGGATTCTGAATATACATAAAGTGAAAAACAAAGACAAACCTAACAAAAGATGTTAGGGCCTATTTTTTACACATTTGAGTTAAAATGAATGAAAACAAATAAACCTAATGAAGGCACTATTGTAAACAGCAATCCACATTCTATCCCTACAACCTCAAAAAAAAAGACATCCACTAGGAATTGAGAATTATGCTATGGCCCTTTAGAAAAACTAACAAATCATAACATTAAGAAGAAACTAAATTATGATCTCTACACATTCTATACTGACATAATAATTTATTTCCTAAACTGTTAAAGTACTAGTCTGAAAAAGCCCACTTAACCACTCTGAAGTTTAAATAGTCAAAACATGTACTAAATCAGTGGTTCTAAAAACTAGAGTGTGTGGCAGAATAACCTAGTACCTGTTGAAACACAATGCTATGCCCCTCCCCCAGCATTTCTGATTCACTAGGTCTGGGGTGGGACCCAAGAGTACGCATTTCTAATAACTTCTTAGGTGATGCTGAAGCTACTGGTCCGAGGACCATCTGCTGAGAACCACAGACCTAAATTATGAACGGTACGTCAGCACAGCCCTAACCAAAAGTTTGGTCAAGATGCATGTAAACAAATAAGGATAGAATAACGCTTAGAAACAATGCTGATCTTCACCCTTATTACATCAAAACATCTACGTCTGCTTCATGGTCTTCCTCAGTCACTTTCAAGGACAGCACTTCTTCATTAAGGAAGAGCCCACTGAGCCTCTCCTTCCGAGCCTGCCTCTGCTCTTTCAGCTGCCTCTTGCGTAAGGCCTTCTGTTGTAACTTCCGCTGTTTGGATCGCTTCTGTCAAGATAAAAATTTGTAAATCAGTGAGATTCATTTCTGGCGTACCCACCCCAAAGTACTGTATGGATCAAATTCGATATTTTCTGAATAGAGATGTTCAAATTCCTCTGCAGTACAATCCTGGTTCTAGTAAGTGAGCCATTAGCTTAGACATGAAAACAATTTTTCAAGATTCTATATTTATGGTATTTGACTAGGAAATCTTCTGATTAGGAAGGTCTGAAACTTGATCATTTGGCTAGTTATGGATGACCAATCATTTCTAAGGCTCTTTCATATTAAATTAATGTACACTGGTGTCAGTGCAGAGGATACATGCAGTGAACAATAATGAATACAACTGTAGAGAACACTGTCAAAATCTCTAATGCTGATTCTTTGAAGGTGATTTTCATCCAAAAGCATTAGCAATTTTACAATGGCTGGGAAAGAACCATGTCTTTTTCATATTAAGCAAATGCTATCTTTTAAGCCCATTAGAAACCCAGTGGGTACTCTATTTCTTGCCACTGGTGAACTGATGCCAAAAAAGAATGACCACATACACAGAGGAAACCCTTGGCAACCAACAAAGCTGGCTATGTTTCTGCTACTTTGGTTAAGAACCAAGTAAAGAATCACTTTCCAGGAAAAGTCACCACTGGGTTCCCAAGAGTTAGAGAGATACCCTTATCAACTGTAAGTTGGCTCCACACTGTCACCACTGCAAGGAACCGAACTTTCCCACTAAGCATCACAGAACTATTCTATATACATTTAAACTTTCTATTTTTTATGCGTCCTAAAATACTACACAGTTTTTTCAACTGTGAAAAGAGTAGTCAGAAATTAGAGAAAGCATTATTACATTTTAAAAAGAGCTACAAAGAAACATTCATGGTTAAAACGTTAAGAAAACATTTAACACACACACACAAGACATACAGGACATTTTTAGGAGCTAAAAGACAGCAACATCAGCAACCTAGTAAGATCTGCTTAATAGTAAGTTGCAGTCAGTATTGCAATCTTGAGACTCACTCATTATTTCCATCAATTTATCTTACTTAAACAGACACAAAAATCAGATAAAATTGAAGGTAATACGGCTGTGGGTCAAAGCAGTGTTTCAAAGCACTCAGTGTAGAGGGCTTTGTTCAACAGCAGAGAATCCTGCTTGCTCAATTAAAATCAAAACCCACAGGCATCGATAGAGCAGGAGAATTTTAACTCTTCAAGAACTATATATGAAGGAATACTCATGTTAATATTGAAAGGTAAAGTTTTGTATTGATTAGACGTTTTACTTTTGAATCCCGAATCCGCTCTGCTGCACTTGCAGACAAGTTGCTGTCACTGTGTGCTCGACTCATGTTGGCACTGGAGTTTGAAGCAGAGTTTCCAACACTGGACCCACTGCTGCTTGCAGAACTGACCATGCTGGCACTGCTGCTGCTGGCGCCGGCGCTGGCGCCGCTCACTCCACTGGTGCTCGCACAACTGAAGTTGCTTCTCTTCCAGGCCTCTCTTGTGGGCCGTAGGCGAGGGCTATGCTCCTTGATATAGTTTCTGACCTTGGAACAGAGAGACAAAAACTGGTCAGCGTTGGCCCTTGACGTTCTGCCCTCAAAATAATGGAGAAAAGAAGAATATTGTACTTAAAGCTTGTCAAAAGTGCTACAGATGCATATAGGTAGACCAGAAAAAAGGCAAAAGAAAGCTCTAAATGTAGAAACGAGTACCAGGAAAATTCTGGTGTTCAAAATTCTAGAATAAATGTTATGAAGCTAGATTTTTTTAAGTATATAAAATATAATCAGTAAATGATAAGCTATTACCTTCCAGAATTTAGGAGTGTAGGAAAATAACACTAGAAACAGAAACTAATGATAAAATAGATAAGAGTAGGCATTTTTTAAAAGGTTGCCACTTAACTATGCTGCTGATTATATTAGAGTGTTTCCTAGATCTTAGGTAGGGGCCCATAATACCTGTCTTCAAATGCAAGGCATCAATTTACCATACTAATGAAAAATGGGCTAGCATGTAAAAAAATTATATAGTCTGTTGAGAGAAACACTGGGAGAAAATTTTCATAAATGATGACAAACACAAAAAATTAAAATGCTCACTCAAGTATAGCTCTCAATAATATTTTGATTCTATCCACTGGTCTTTTGTAAGATGAGTTAGAATAAATCTATACCTTAGCATAACAACTCCTTAAATTGTGCAGTCAAATTTCAAAGCCTGTATAACTAGAAAGTAGGTTCTAGATCCAAATGATCCCAGAAAGGTATGGCCACATGAAATGTACATGAAACCTCTTAAAACCACATGTTCTAATATTACATTTCACAGCAGTGATTTTGACCTTAATTATCTATATATTTATATATGACTATTCAAGTCATATATGACTATTTAAGTATAAAAAGCAGAGATATTACTTTGTCAACAAAGGCCCATCTTGTCAAAGCTATGGTTTTTCCAGTAGTCACGTATGGATGTGAGAGTTGGACTATAAATAAAGTTGAGTACTGAAGAACTGATGCTTTTGAACTGTGGTGTTGGAGAAGACTCTTGAGAGTCCCTTGGACTGCAAGGAGATCAAACCAGTCTATCCTAAAGGAAATCAGTCTTGAATATTCATTGGAAGGACTGATGCTGAAGCTCCAATACTTTGGCCACCTGATATGAAGAACTGACTCATTGGAAAAGACCCTGATGCTGGGCAAGATTGAAGGCAGGAAGAGAAGGGGACGACAGAAGATGAGATGGTTGGTTGGCATTGCTGACTCAATGGACATGAGTTTGAGTAAACTCTGGGAGTTGGCACTAGACAGGGAGCCTGGTGTGCTGCAGTCCATGGGGTCGCAAACAGTCGGACACAGCTGAGCTACTGAACTAAACTGCTTCAAGTATACATGTTATAAAACAATGGTATTTTTAATAGCTGTAGAATCTGTATTTTCTTTACATACCTGCTTCAGTTTTTCATCTGTGAGACAGTTAAGTTCAATAATAAACTCACTGTCAGTAGGGGAGATTTGAGCAGAAGGATCAATTATTTTAATAATATCAAGTTGTTCCCGAAGACCCATCTCAGTACTGACTTTACGACTCAGATACTCAATATATTCCACCTATATGATGAAAAATTATAATAAATAAGATCAATGCCAAAACCTTTGATCTTTTAGTGTGCAACTTATAATATGTTTACGTATCAGAAACACTTATATTTTCCCCTGCAAAACAATTAGAGCTCAAATTCATATTTACTAAGCAATCCACATTAATCCAGTAGCTTTAAGTTAGACAATAAATGAAACTTCACATATTCTCCACATATACACTTTTAATTTAGAATGTCAAGATCTCTACCTGTTCATCGTTTGTCATTGCACTCCAAGGAAGTTCATCTAAATTCCGGTGCTTGTTTTTCTTTTTAGGAAGCAGGCAAGGTGAACTTGGAATACTGGGTATGACATCAGAAAGTACATCACTCCCGCTGGCAATGTCACTGCCAGGTAACTTTATAAAAATAAGGAGAAGGTAGGGAAAGAAAAATTAAAAGCAAGAGTTTAAATGCCATGTTTCATATTGACTAAAAATTACTTTAATAAAAGACTAATGACAAATACTGAATCAGGAGATATTAACTCTGATCCACTCTTATTTTAGACAAAGCAGCAACATCAACATACTCTTTGTATATGCAGTCAGTTATTCAATGAGCAGTATTTTCCAAAAGCTTAAAATCACAATTGAAGCTTATTAAAATGCTAACTTAAGAATCACCCATCATTAAGGTTTTAAATTCATGTGAATGCAGGCTAGGGCCCACACAGCATAATGAATCAGGAGCACTAGTCTATCTCATGAAACCTGAGTGATCTGCCACTATCTGGCTCTTTGCCAAACACTGTGGTAGACATACTGCCAAAACAAAGACAAATAAATCATAGCCCTTGTCCTCATGACTGTATTAATAACCTCAAAACAATTAAAATAATTTAAAATATGTTGTTAATATATATCCATGGCACTGTAACAGGTACACGGAATCCAAAGGAGTCTAAGTCATGGTCCTTACACAAGAACTTTATATTCTACTTGGAAAGATAACACAGTAGCACAAACATATAATTATATAACATAACAAATAACAAATGCATGTTTGAGATGACAAGTCATCAATGGAAATACCTAGCAACAAACTGAAGCTGCAAGATTAAAGCTTAGAAAACTACCAGGGGACAGGCACCAGGGAGTCAATTGCATAGAAGAGACGTATGAAGCCACAGAAAGGGGGTGAATCACTCTGCAAGGTGATCATGTTTACAATGAAGTCATCTAAATTAGCTATTCCCCCTTAAAAACTACATTTTTACTTTGATAGTCATTGATGAATCCAAGTACATAAGTGACATCCAACAATCTATGACTTCCTTCAAAATCTCATTAACTGACAGTGCTTGACTGGTTCACCCGTAGCCCAAATGTCAGTGTAATAGTATTAAGAATGATTGCTGAATGCACGCACAAAGGCCATCTTTTTCCGTTTTTAACATCAATAAAACATTTTGCTATTTCCCCTTTGAAAAACTTCAAATCACAACATTACTATGTTAAAGATCCCCCTGGGGTTCCTAAAACAAAATGAGGTACTCCTTATCAGATGAAAGGCCTCCCCTACTTCAAACTACTTTGATAAACTAGGTAGAGAAAGGAACTTTCAAAATATCTATACTCTCAAAACATAAGAAAAAATTCCTCTAAATCTTTAGCAAATATCTGTTAAGTGCCAGACTACATGCTAAGCATTTCAATTTGTCCCTTTAATTCTGTTTACATAGCTGTTGGGGGGTGGGTGGTAAAAAACAGGCGATTAATGGTCCTTTGGCCATTTTCTTTTTCTGGGGAGAAGTAAAAGATCCCAGAGTTCAAATCCCAGCCCCACTGCTTACTAGCTGTGTGATCTTGTAGAGGTTAGTTCCCTTCTTTAAGCCTCAGAGTCTTCAGTAAGTTATGGTTACTATCATCCATCTCAAAGGACTGTTGAGAGATTATATGAGGTAACATGCCTGGCACACAGGTGATACTCAATAAATTGAAGTGTGTCCTTTTTTCTGTACCTTGCCACGGTTTTAAAAAGAAAGGAAAATAAACTCTGAGAATACTTCATGTTGCTTAAGTGGCTGGGTTAAGTTTCACATGTTAGTCTCTAAGAATGACAGCATGGGGAGAAGGAAGAGGCATTCACATAAAGAGAAAAATAAAACCATAGGTAGAAGGGGAAAAAAACCAACACAGGATGAGATTAAGAAGACCTATATAATTAAAACAGAAAATCAGTGCTAGGGATTTAAAAGCTTTACAAATGAACCAGAGCTGTTATATGATATAAAGAAGTCGGCCAATAACATTTCTAAATAAAAGTAATAATGAAATTGGTCTTGAAGGAAGATGAGTTAAAAAGCAGTATGGGGGCTTCCCTGGTGGTTCAGTGGTTAATAATCCTCCTGCCAATGCAGGGGACATGGGTTCAGTCCCTGGTCTGGGAAGAGCCCACATGCCTTGGAGCAACTAAGGCTGTGTGCCGCAACTACTGAGCCTGTGCCCTAGAGCCTGAGAACCACAGCTACTGAAGCCCTCGCACTGTAGAGCCTGTGCTCTGCAAGAAGGGAAGCCAGTGCAATGAGAAACCTGCACACCTCAACAGAGTTGCTCCTGCTCGTTGCAACTAGAGAAAGCCCATGCCCAGCAATGAAGACCTAGTGCAGCCAAAAATAAAGAAGTAAATAAATATTTTAATAAAATACAGTATGGGAACAAAATAGAGGAAAGACTGGAATTAGGAAGCTCTTGTTGTGATTTGGACCTGGACTAAGATAAGCAAAAACAGAAAGAAAAATGGGAACAGAAATACAATTTACAAGACTATTTGATAACTGAACAGGTAAGGATAATAATTAACTGGGGCTATCCAGGTGATGCAGCAGTAAAGAATCCACTTGCCAATGCAAGGGATTCAGGTTCGATCCCTGGGTCAGGAAGATCCCTTGGAGTAGAAAATGGCAACCCGCTCCAGTATTCTTGCTTGGAAAATTCCACGGACAGAGGAGCCTGGTGGGCCATAGTCCATGCGGTTGCAGAGAGTCAAACACGACTAAGCACATGGCACACAAGAGTCAAACGACCATCTGTGAGACCAGAAGAAAACTGGCAGCATTTCACAGTCATACAACCCATCCAGGGTAACACACACGAGACCTGAGGTGATGCTATAGAGATCTTCTAGTCCAACACCTCATTTTATAAGTAAGGGAAAAATGGTATCCAGGGAGGGTCATACGGTTAGTGGCAGCATCCAAATCAGGACACAAGTCCAGAACTTAACAACTGTCTTGAGAGAAGAAGGTAATTTGGGGTATGGTGAGTTTGCAGTGATAATGAGAAAACCAAGTACAAATGTCCTTTGAAATTACAATAATCATTTTTCAATACAATATAAGACATGTCAAAAAGCAGAGTCTTTTTTTCGCTCTATGGAAACACAGTAATTGGAAGTTTACTGATTAAGGATTCAGCATCAGATAATGGGTTAGCATTAAATAACAAGGTCATTCACGACTTCACTTTCACTTTCAAGTGGAGACGTCAAGTAGCCAATTGGAGATATGGGATTACAGCTGCAGATGTACAGAAGAATTAACTGTACGGGTTCCTGTGTATTTATTAGAGCAGCAAATTTCCATTTTATAACTGAATATATTTCAGAGTCAACATGGTTAATAATTCTCATATTTTTCATGGACAACAATATTTTGTATATTTATATTAGAATCAGTAATTGTGACAAGGAGAATTAAATCAAACCTCTGCCATATTTTCTGTAGCATGTAGCGAAATTTTATGAGTAAGCTCATTTCTGTAATAGCTGATGTGCAATTTCAAATTGCACCTCTAGGTTTCAAGCATGACAGCTGTATTACTCACTTTCTAAATTTTCTGTGCTTTCCTGCTCAATAATAAAACAATTTCTCAAGCTCTACGACTAGTCAAATATATCTTTAACAATAAAAGGACTGCAAGCAAAGAAAACTATGTGCAAGGCAGAATGCTTTTATGCAATTTCAAATGCTAAGATGCTTTTCATTCTAAGGTTAAAATCCTGCCTTATCGGGTAGTTAGCATTTCTCTTCCGAGAGAAATCTATGAATCATTTATATTTATTTTAGTAGTAACTGAAACATCTGTTTAGAAGAAAGATTTAAACATATGTAGATTTTAATCACAACAGAAGTAATATGAATTTTTTAACTACAGTCAATGATTTTTAGCCTATATTAATCCTAACACATAATTTGTAATTATCTTCTAGGGTAATTTACTATTCATCACTATGAGATCTCACAAAGACAAGAGAGCTTTTTAAACCTTTCAGCATATTTAAACAGCAAATATCCATGGTAACAGAGTACCTACACTCCAATTTCAGAAGTGGGAGAACACATTACTAAGGCAGGCCTTAGTTTGTTTCAACGTTGTAGCCAGTCGTGCGCATGAATGGTGAGTGGTTGGGGATAGTTTTCCACTCCACTCATAAAATGAAGTCAGCAATTAAGATTTTAAAACGTCTGCCATTTTGCAGCAGTATGAATAATAAGAACTCTAAATAAGTCACATGAAATAAGCAAAAAAAAATAATTTCTCAGAATTATCAAAACTCCATCTGCTTACACTTTATTAAAAATCTTTGTAGTCGGATATTAAATACAAAGTGTGCACTTCAAAAAAACGAGACAGTGGGAAGTAGAGGAGCAAAGAATGAAAATTTGTGATTTGCAGAGGCAAACTATTATATATAGGATGGATAAGTAACAAGGTCCTACTGTACAGCACAGGGAACTATATTCAATAGCCTGTGATAAACCATAATGGAAAAGAATATATACATATATGGGAGTGTATATGTGTATAACAGAGTCACTTTGCTGTACAGAAGAAGTTAATACAATATTGTAATCAACTATACTTCAATAAAGTTTTTTTAAATGAGGCACTGAAGAATAAAAAGGTATAACATCTAAACAAAAATGCACACTACATTATTTATAATAGAAAAAGACTGAAACAGATATGAATAGAGAAATAAGGTTTCATAAGTTCTGGAATATCTAGTACCAGGAATATTATGTAGTCATCAAATGAATAATTTAAATATCACAAAAAAGTTTCTACATTAAATGAAAATTTTTTATTACAGCATCTTATCCAGAAGAAAAGCAAACACTGCCCAATTCATTGTGTGAGGCAAAGTGATACAAAGGCATCACAAGAAAGGAAAACTACAGACCAATATCTCTTATGACTACCGATGCAAAAATCTTCAACAAAATAGTAGCAAATCAAATCCAGCGGCAATTTAAAAGGATTATATACTATGAGCAATTACGATTAATCCCAGGAATGCAAGGGTGAATCATTATTAGAAATCAATATACTATATCACACTAACAGAATGAAGAGAAGAAACTGCCTGATCATCTCAACAGACAGGCAGAAAAAGCATGTGACAAAATCTAACACCTTTTCAGATTAAAAACATAGAACTCGGAATAAAAGGGAAACGCCTCAATATGACAATAGAGAACATCTGTGAAAAACCTACAGCTAACTTCTCAATAGTGAAGGACAAAGCTTCTCACCTAAGATAAGGAAAAAAACAAGGATGCCTGCTTTTGCCAGGGGTATCTAGATCTTTCTTCTCTCTTTCAACATTGTACTAGAGATCTCGTCAGGGCAATTAAGCAAGGCAAAAAAGTATCCAGACTGGAAAGGAAAAAACAGAATTATATATTCATAGATGACATGATCTTAAATACAGAAAACCCTAAAGAATCTATACACAAAAAATTATTAAAAATAAGTTCAGCAAAGTTTCAGGATACAAAATCAATATATGAAACACAACTGTATTTCTATACACTAGCAGTGAATAATCCAAAAAATGAAATTAAGAAAACAACTCCATTTACAATTATATTGAAAAAATAAAATGTTTAGGAATAAACTGAACCAAGGAACTAAAAGACCTAATTAAGCATAGAAAACTATTTTAAAAAATCACTGAAAGAAATTAAAGAAGGCCTAAATACATTCCGGCCCATGTTTATGGACTGGAATATTTAATAATACTATTAAGATAGCAACATTCCCCAAATTGATCTACAGATTCAATGAAATCTCTATCAAAATTTGAACTTCCCTTTTGAAGAAGTGACAACCTGATCCTAAACTCTGATTTAAAAAAAAGAACAGTGGGAGGGGGGTTCAGGGTTGGGAACTCGTGTACACCTGTGGTGGATTCATGTCAATGTATGGCAAAACCAATACAGTATTATAAAGTAAAAAAATAAAATTCAAATTAAAAAAAAAGAACAAAGTTGCAGAAATCATACTTTCAGATTTCAAATCTTGTTACAAAGCTAGAGTCATCAAAACATAAGGATAAGAATATCTTGCCATAGATAGATATATGAATCAGTGGAATAGAATCAAGAGTCCAGAACTAAACCTATATATGTCTATGACCAATTCATTTCCACAAAGGTACCAAGACCATTAGATAAGGAAAAAATACAGTCTTTTCAACAAGTGGTGCTGGGACAACTGGATATCTACATTCAAAAGAATGAATCTGAAACTCCTACCTTATACCATATACAAAAAGTAACTCAAAAGGATCAAAGACCTAAAATGTAGGAACTAATTAAAGCTATAAAATTCTAAGAAGGAAACAGATGAAAAAATTTGCATGATCTTGGATTAAAGGATGGTTTTAAAAATATGACATGATAAGCACAGAACTCAAGAAAATATAAATTGGAATTCTTTAAAATTTAATTTTTTGTGTATTAAAGGACATTATATCAAGCGAACAGACACAATCAAGTGAAAAGACAACACACAGAATGGGAAATATTTTTGCAAATCATGTATATAAGGGTCTAGTAGTCATCATGTATAAAGTATTGTTACAGTTCAATAATAAAAGACAACACAACTTAAAAATGGGCAAAGGATTTGAAAAGACATTTTCCCAAAGAAGATATACAAATAGTCAATAAGATAAGAAAAGATGCTCAACATCATTAGTAATTAGGGAAATCAAAATCAAAATCACGATGACATACCAACCTTACACATAGTAGGATGGCTGTAATAAAAAAGACAGACAATATAAAGTGTTGGAAAGGAAATGGAGAAACTGGAATTTTCATGTATTGCTAGTAGAAATGTAAAATGGTACAGCCACTTTGGGAAACATTTTGGCAGTTTCCCAAAAAAGTGAACATAAAGTTATCACATGGCCCAGCAACTCCCAATGTATCTTCAAGAGAGTTAAAAATAAAAATCCGTACGAAAACTTATACCTGAATGTTCATAGTAGTATTATTCATAATAGCTCCAAAGTGGAAATAATCCCTCAGTTGATGATGAATTAAACAAAAAGTGATGTGTCCATAAAATGGAATATTCAGTCATAGAAAGAAACTGCTATGGACTAGATGCTTGTCACCCCCTAAATCTGTATCTTGAAGCCCTAATCCTCAATATGATATTTGAAGGTGGGGCTTTGGGAGGTAATTAAGCTTATAAGAAGTCATGAGGGTGGAGCCCTTGTGTTGGGATTGGTGACCTTATAAGAGAACCAAAAGAAGATATTGCAGAAGACAGCATCTGCAAGCCAAGAAGAGTGTGCTCACCAGAACCTGTCCAGCATGGCATTCTGATCTTGGACTTTCAGATTCCAGAACCATGAGTGTTTGTTTTTTAACCCAGTCAATGATATTTGTTACAGGAGCCCGAGCTGACTTAAGACAGGAATGAAACACTCTTATGTGCTATAACATGGATGAACTTTGAAAACAGTGAAAGACCACAGACACAAAAGGCTGCTGCTGCTGCTAAGTCACTTCAGTTGTGTCCAACTCTGTGCAACCCCATAGATGGCAGCCCACCAGGCTCCCCCATCGCTGGGATTCTCCAGGCAAGAACACTGGAGTGGGTTGCCATTTCCTTCTCCAATGCGTGAAAGTGAAAAGTGAAAGTGAAGTCGCTTAGTCGTGTCCGACTCTTAGCGACCCCACGGACTGCAGCCCACCAGGCTCCTCCGTCCATGGGATTTTCCATGAGTACATTTATATTAAATGTCAGATAGGTAAATCCATAGAGAAAGTTGAAGAGTGGTTGCCAGGTGACAGGGGGAAATTAGGACTATCCACTAACAGGTATGGGTTTCTTTTGGAGTGATGTAAATATCCTGGACTTAGATATGGTGGTGGTTGCACAACACTGTGAATACATTAAAATGTCTGAATTATAGAATTATTAAAATGGTACCTTTTATCTCAATTTTTAACATTTTTTTATTCAAATCATATTTATAACTACATATGAAATAGACACATTTGAAATAAAATAAAATACAAAAATAAAGGGGTTGTAGATTATTTCTTCCTCTTTAAAAACCTCTTATTTCTCAGCATAGTATTGTTTGTAACTAGAAAAAACTGAACTCAACCTAAATATTCATTATTAGGGAAATGATTAAATTATGCTTCAGTTATTGAAAAGAATGAGATAAAGTAGCTGAAACAGCAGAGGTGACCAGGAATCAAACCTATGCCCCCTGCAGTGGAAGCACAGAGTCTTAACAGCTGGACTGCTAGGCAAGTCCCTTTATGTGGCTTTTTAACACTGTCCAAACATACTGTATCTGTATAAGCTGCTGGTAACCACAGCAGAGTTGGACTTGGAGACTTATTTTTAATTCTACGCCATTCGGTATTATTTTATATTTTAATAAAATTTTTTTGAAATAAAATGTTTGATTTCTCTTTTGTAGAACAATTTCAAGTATCTAGAAGGCGACATTCAAGCATACACTGAATAAAACAGTTGCTGTATGCAAGGAAAGCTTCTTCAGATGTTATTGTCTTTTTTCTTGCTCTTGTTATTCTCTTTTACAATCAGAAAATGGATGTTGCAATAACGTGATCTACATTTTCTGAAGGATTGTTTGGAAATGCTGCCTCATAATGACAGCAATTTGCTACAAAGCCATTTTTTGTGTTATAATGTGCCACAGAAGAAAAAACACTGTTAGGTGGAAAACATCTCTATGTATCAAAAGAATACAAAATGAGAAATTATATTCCTGACAACAATGAAAAATTATGTATTATGGAGTGGTTTGTGATCTTATATATAATATGACCCTGGTGTAAAGTTATTATACCTATAAGTACATGAAGGCCATTTATTACTAAAGAGAAAATTTGCTTGGATCAATGCATAGAAAGGTACTGATGATATATATATTAACAGGAACATTATACAAGTACTAAATTACATGAAACTGTACAAAAGGTTACCTGCAGCATGAGAAGCCTAAACGGTACATTAGTAAAAATAAAGGAAGGATACATATTTCTAATTCTTAATGCTGTCAGAGAATCTCTAGGACTGGACAAAAATTGGGAGAAATTTACTTTGAGGTAGAAATGAAAATACTGAAACAGAAATTCATACTTCTACTTATGGAGTAATAAAGGCAATATAAGAAAAAAAAACCTACCTGCCATTCAAATTCGCTATCTGACCAATCCCAGTATGTGCTAATAGAAGAAGAAACATCACTGCAGACACTCCCTTCAGGAAATAAATCAAAAGATGTGAACTCTTGATCATCTAATAGGGAATAGCAATCATCTTGGTCTCCAACAGAAACGGATGAAAACAGTTCTTCACTGCATTCTGAGCTGGCCACACTTGTTCCACAGGAAGTTAAGTTCCACCTTAAAAACGACACAAAATCAATCACAACAGAAACTACAGAATCCACACAATTTTTTAAGATACAAATGGTTCAGTTCAGTCGCTCAGTCGTGTCTGACTCTTTGCGACCCCATGGACTGTAGCATGCCAGGCTTCCCTGTCCATCACCAACTCCCAGAGCTACAAACAAGATATATTTATTACATTTATGAGGAATATGAGCATATTTTTAGATACAATATATGATAATTATTTTCAAAAGAGCTCTATCTTTTAAAGATATATAGTAAAACATTTATGAATGAGTATGTCTGGAACATATCTCAAAATTATATTGAAGGGATTGAGGGATGAGTGCATGTTCAGTCGCTTCAGTCGTCTGACTCTGTGCAATCTTATGGACTGTAGTCTGCCAGGTTCCTCTGTCCTTGGGATTCTCCAGGCAAGAATACTGGAGTGGGTTGCCATGCCCTCCTCCAGGAGATCTTCCTGACCCAGGGATAGAACCTGCATCTCTTAGGTCTTCTGCATTGGTACGTGGATTCTTTACCACTAGTGCCACGGATAGGGGCATAGATAAAGTATGCTGCCATATGTAATTACCGAAGCTGCATGATGGTTCATTACACTATTCTCTACTTTCAAATCTGACTGGAGCCAGAATGAATTCAAATTCTTGCTCTGTCATTTGCCTGCTGTTTGATCTGAAACAAAACAAATCTTCGCCAAGCCTGGGTCATCATATTTAAAATGCAGTTACTATGAACATTATATGAGAATGCATACAAAGCACTCAGTGGATATAAAATGTGCTCAATACATGACAGCTATTATTATTATTTTTTTAATTATTGGTTTTAGGTTGCGCTGGATCTTTGTTGCTGTGCCCGTGTTTTCTCTTAGTTGCTGCAAGTGGGGGCTACTTCTGTAGTCGCGGTGCATGGGTTTCTCATTGTGGTGGCTTCTCTTGTTGTGGAATATAGGCTCTAGGGTGCAGGCTGAATAGTTGTGGTGCACAGGCTTAGTTGCTCTGTGGCAGGTGGATTCTTAACCACTGTAGCCGACCAGAAAAATCCACAGCTATTATTATTAAAGGAAGAGGGCAGTCAGTGCAGGGCAGAGAAAAGTACCAACACAGTATACGGACAGAAGCTCAAAGTGTTTCTTATATTTAAGTAACTTTTACAACTCATTGCAAATATGTTAGAATAAGAAAGGAGTCATGAGTAAGATTAAAATGACCAGTAATTCCACTAATTAGCAATAACTGATCCATAATATTTTGGTAATTTTTTCTACATGCATATGTATATTTTTACAGAATCAGTATTGTGCATGTGTATAAATATTAGTACCCTATTTATTTTCACTTAATATTATATACTGAACATTTACCCAGCTATATTACTTGAAAACATTTTAATGCCTATATAAATAGTCCATTGATTAAACATAATTTATTAAACATTATCCTTCAATAACAGGTACTTAGCTGTTCAAAATTCCATTTTTTGATATTACAAATAATACTGAGATGAAACCTTTTTGTTTATAATTATTTATGCAAACATAATCTCTCAGGATAAGTAACTTAAAAGGAAATTACTAAATCAAACAATAT
>SJYV01025791.1:0-18355 GCA_006410875.1 Neotragus pygmaeus | reverse complement strand
CCACTAGCTTTGTTCATAGTGATGCTTCCTAAGGCCCATTTGACTTCACATTCCAGGATGTCTGTCTCTTGGTGAGTGTGAGTGATCACACCATCATGATTATCTGGGTCATTAAGATCTCTTTTGTTTAGTTCTTCTGTGTATTCTTGCCAGCCCCTTTTATTAACTTCTGCTTCTATTAGGTCCATACCATTTCTGTCCTTTATTGAGCCCACCTTTGCATGAAACGTCCCCTTGGTATCTCTAATTTTCTTGAAGAGATCTCTAGTCTTTCCCATTCTATTGTTTTCCTCTATTTCTTTGCATTGATCACTGAGGATCAGTTGATATCAGAGTGAATTATTAAGAATGTAGACTAACACTCATGGAGGACTTCTTATGTATAGGCACTTCTCTGTGTGTTGAGATTCATTATCCCAGATAGTCCTACAGAAACCACCTGTGTTCAGCATGACTGTCATCCTCATTGAACACACTGAGGCATGTGGAGGCTGAGGTACCCAAGGTAATCCAGTTAGAGTGGGGATGACAGATTTCAGACTGAGCCAGTCTACCTCCACAGTCTTGGGTTCCACCTGCTGTATTATACTTAGCACAGACACAGTCTTAGAAAACATTTTGAAAAATTTTTACTTTTCAGTTCCTTATTCAATAAGTATGTGAGGTGCCACACAGTGGCCGACTCAGTGAATCCCACAATATGAGTGTCTTTCCTTCCTCCCAGTTTTCAAAGCCTCCTCTTCTGAACTCGTTTCTCAGTAATTGTCCAGCTTCTTTTGGACCCAGTAGGTCATTCTACTGAGTTTAGGATTGTCATAAGATAGAGTTGGTGTACATATGTTTCATCTGAAGAAGCGGATAATATGGAGAATAAATGTTACTGGTTTTGGTGTCATGTCTAATAAACTGTGTGAAGCAACTGCCACACAGCAACCCATTAGAAAAGGCTCAAAATTACACTTTTCTTTATATTTCTGAAATTGTTTTGATAAATGTCCCAACACATTCGTCCACCTCCTGGACTTGCTGATTGTCCTGGGATGAGGATTTGCCAAGCAGAAAAGGACATTTCTGCCATCCTCCTGCCAGACCGCACGCCCCTCCCAGCCTTCAGAATAAGCAAAATGTAGGTGTATCCTCAATTCTTATTAAAAATACAAATTTTTACTTTTTTTCTTACAAACAAAACTAAGCACTTATTTTTCCCAGCCTACACCTGAGGAAATGACTCGCCTGGAGTTGAATTATATGTAGCCCCAAATCCCTTTGGACACAGCTCTTCCCAGGGAAGTAAAATGAGAAAATAAGGTAATGTCCTTTTGGGGTGGAGTGTGGGGGGAGGGGCTGGGTTTGATCTTCTTGAATACAGGTAACCTTCTTCAGATTCATCCTTTTCTCAAAAAATGCAATAATGATTTTATGTTTTCCATTCCTCCCCTTTTTCTCTGTGAAATTTATTATTTCCATGTTAAAAGATTTTTTTTGAGGGAAGTTTTTTTTTTTTAATCTTTAACCACACAGTGATCCTATACAGCTGCCTAAAGCAGGACACCATCAAAAGTCATAAACCTGCCCCATGAGTTTTGATTACACAAGAGCTACAAAGCCCCAGTTGGATACAAATCTCAGGCAATAATGCTTACAAACGTGTGTGCAATAAGACTAATGTAAACAGGAGGTGCAGCAGGTGGGTCAAAGGCTGCACAGGGATGACCACTCGACCGCTCGTGGTCAGTTTGTCCCTAGGAGCCAAAATCAGACCATTTTTTATGTAAAAAAAAAAAAAAAAAAAGAAAGAAATCTGAGGGAAAATAAAATATTATCTTTAAAAAAATTATTGTTAATGTAATTATTTTGGGCCATGTTGAATGTTCATTGCTACACGGGGTTTTTTCTAATTGTGGAGAGTGGAGGCTGCTCTCTAGATGTGGTGTGCAGGCTTCTCATTGCAGTGGCTTTTCTTGCTTAAGATCACGGGCTCTAGGGTTTGTGGGCTTTAGTAGTTGTGGCTCATGGGCTCTGGAGCAAGGCTTAATAGTTGTGACACGGACTTAGTTGCTCCATGGCAAGTGGGATTTTTTTTGGATCAGATTGAATCCATGTCTCCTGCATTGGCAGGTGGACTTTTTACCACGGAGCCACCAAAGGAGCCCAGGATAAAGCATTATCTTGCAGAAAGCACATAACAATCTACTGTCTCTACAGTGATTTTGTTCCTACCTGTATTTGGGGAGGCTTTGGGACTCTGATTCTAGAATTAGATATTAACGTCTCTGAGCCAAGAATCTGGTCCCTACCTAAAGTTTAGTCACCAAGCATGTCCACCCAGCACAGTGAATCTTAAGCCCTGGGGTCTCCATGAGCAGTCACTGGTGACAGCTTGCTATAAAACCATAGCAGCATTTTCTTTAACTCATGGATTTTAAAGGGACATCAAGAATCCTAACACTTTGCTCATTGCAATAGGAAGTCTAGAGAAAACAGGAGTTTTGAACCAAATTCCTACCTAGGAAGCCCTTTAGGGATATGCAGGTGTGTAAGAGTCCTTTGAAAACTCAAGCCTCCTATTGGTCCTGCACACAGAATTAGCCTCCACCTTTCACATAATAACCAAATAAGTTATATAAAGTACATCTTGACCTGAAATAGCACTGCTAGGCGTGATGATGCCCCTATAATATATCCAGGTACACAAAAAAATAGGAAATAGGGGATTCTTTTTGTTTTTCTCTAGGCTAAATAGTTTTCTTCTTTTATAAAAACAATATGCTGCATTTCTTCTTTGAATTTTCTATTATTTTAATTAGAGAACTGGGAAATTTTCTCTCCTGTTACATCTTCCCATCCCTGTTGAACTCTAATGACTGGTTTTAAGCTGTCAGGACAGAAATGATATCTGCAGCTGCCTCTGTCACATGGGTGTTTTTTTTTTTTTCCTCCACATCAAAGCCAACTCCTTTTTCTATTTTTGTGCTCAATTGAGCAAATTAAGAAGAAGGTAAAATGAATAAATCTTCATTACACTCCAGAAAAGCAACTTGTAAACTGCTTACTAAAGCTCTACCAGGCAAATTACATGGAAAGGAAGTCCTTATTACACCAGAAGGTTGGATGACTTTTTAACAATTGGGAAGAGTCCTGAAAGTGTGAATACCCTAATTTCACACCTGGCCCAAATATGTCAGGAGTGATCCACCTTTTACATTTGAAGCATCACTCTGTCTTACTGTAGAATGGAGTAGGTTGTATTTGAAGGCAAGTTTTTAAATAAAACTTTTTTAGACTCCTTAAAATTCTGCTTTCTCATGGTACATATGAACTTGCTCTCTTTTCTCTAAACTTTTTTCTCCACCCACTGTTCTCTCCTCAGTATATGTTAAGTAGATAGGCTCATTTTCCTAAGGGTATTCTTATTCTAAGTTTTAAACTCATTTAAATGTTGGGTTTTACAATTTTTTGACACACTTAGTGGTCTGAAAGCAATTATATGACAGAAAACACTGCTAGTAGGGTGTCAATGGTAATATTGCATTGTCTTCCTCTAAATAAGTTCAACACACCTTCAATCATTCCTAGCTATTGAATGTTATGATAAAGGCATGCATACAGGGTGGCAGTTTGTAAGTTATTTTTCAAGCTCTCTCAAGATTACTGCAAGACTTTATTCGCAAAATTCAGGTTGCCAACCCTTCTTCACAAAACCAGCAGCATGTAAAATCAGTATGTGCCAATAACATTCACCCATATTCTCCATAATGCCATCTAAGCACTCTAAGTTAAGAGAATTCTTTTGAATTCAAATGAAATATGGTGTATTTTATTCCATAGAATGTTTTTTTACATGCTAGCTTATGTAAATTTAAAATAAATACATTAAATTAATTATACGATCCTTTAAAGGACAGAATTGCCTGTGTTTTGTATGGATTTTTATTTTAATGTTTTCTCTGGTGGGCATCATCAGAGGCCATGTTAATTCATGTGTTGTATTTGTGACAATGCGTGCTCAGAAGGTAATGCTAGCTCAACTTTCAGCATGATGTTACATTTTAGAAATCTTAAGGGAAATTTAGTGATAACCCTATCATCAAAAGAAATACTTAAAAATGATTATTAGTTTGTACATGAATTACTTGAGATGGAATCTGGCTCTCCAAATTGTTAACTGTTGACATAGGATGGTGGAAGAAATAAAATCATTTTATGCCATTTCACTTAAAAATAACTTTTTCTCAAGATCCACAAATATTTATATACCCCAATACTATTTATACTAAGATGATCAGAGTATGTTCTTTCTGAGAAAAGTAGCTCAACAAGTCTGTGATATTTGGGAACTTCTGATATGGCAATATCTGTGGTATTTGGGAACTTCTGATATGGCAATATCTAGAATAATCTTCAAATTGAAAACTCTTTTGCATTCAGTTCCCATAGAGCCAATATCAAGTTCAGTTCAGTTTAGTCGCTCAGTCGTGTCCGACTCTGCGACCCCATGAATCGCAGTACGCCAGGCCTCCCTGTCCAGCACCAACTCCTGGAGTTCACTCAGACTCACATCTATCTAGTCAGTGATGCAATCCTGCCATCTCAACCTCTGTCATCCCCTTCTCCTCCTGCCCCCAATCCCTCCCAGCATCAGAGTCTTTTCCAGTGAGTCAACTCTTCACATGAGGTGGCCAAAGTACTGGAGTTTCAGCTTTAGCATCATTCCTTCCAAAGAAATCCCAGGGCTGATCTTCAGAATGGACTGGTTGGATCTCCTTGCAGTCCAAGGGACTCTCAAGAGTCTTCTCCAACATCACAGTTCAAAAGCATCAGTTAAAAAAAAAAAAGCATCAATTCTTCGGCGCTCAGCCTTCTTCACAGTTCAACTCTCACATC
Source organism: Neotragus pygmaeus (assembly GCA_006410875.1). Lineage (NCBI taxonomy): Eukaryota > Metazoa > Chordata > Mammalia > Artiodactyla > Bovidae > Neotragus > Neotragus pygmaeus. The sequence continues at coordinate 13,471 of SJYV01025791.1, read as the reverse complement.
CATACATGACCACTGGAAAAACCATACCCTTGACTAGACGGACCTTACCCTTTTATGACTCCAGTGATCCGATTGTCTCCGACTCTCCTGTTTTGTTTTGTTTTTATTCTGTCTTTCTTTTTTCTAAGCTCTAACATACTATAAGGGGGACAGGGGATCCTACGCAGAACACAGAGACCAGGCTCCTTTTTGCTGTTGACAGGAATGGTCAGGCCTCTCTCCCTTCTCCATATCCTCTCTGAACTCTAATTTCACAACCCTTTACTTTGTTGTAATCACCTTCTATTGCAAGTGTGGGTACTAATGCTCCAGTTCCAAGCAGCCCTTCTGGAACAGGTATTGGTCAAAACTAAGATTTTTTTTTTTTGGTTGGCTGGTTGGCCATTTTATTTTGTTTCCATAGGGTGAAATTTATCATAGTTATCTGTCTTATTCAACTCATAAACATAGAATTTGTTATATCGGTACATTTTAGCTAGAGAAATAAATAACAATAATAAATATGATTAAGCAAATTGTGTCACGTTTTAGAAGGCAAAAAGTGCTAAGAAAAAAAGGGCAAATTAAGAAGGATGCAGACTTCATAATGAGGAGGTTACAGTTTTTGATAGGGTAGTAAGAAAGTTCACTTCGGTCGCTCAGTTGTGTCTGACTCTTTTCGACCCCACAGACTACAGCATGTCAGGCCTCCCTGTCCATCACCAACTCCCAGAGTTTACTGAAACTCAAGTCCATTGAATCGGTGATGCCATCCAACTGTCTTGTCCTCTGTTGTCCCCTTCTCCTCCTGCCCTCAATCTTTCCCAGCATCAGGTTCTTTTCAAATGAGTCAGTTCTTTGCACCAGATAGCCAAATTATTCGAATTTCAGCTTCAACATCAGTCCTTCCAATGAATACCCAGGACTGATCTCCTTTAGGATGAACTGGTTGGATCTCCTTGAGGTCCAAGGGACTCTCAAGAGTCTTCTCCAATACCACAATTCAAAAGCATCAATTCTTCAGTGCTCAGCTTTCTTTATAGTCCAACTCTCACATCCACACACAACTATTTGAAAAACCATAGCCTTGACTAGATGGAACTTTGTAGGCAAAGTAATGTCTCTGCTTTTTAATATGTTGTCTAGATTGATCATAACTTATCTTCCAAGGAGCAAGCATCTTTTAGTTTCATGGTTGTAATCACCATCAGCAGTGATTTTGGAGCCCAAAAAATAAAGTCTGCCACTGTTTCCATTGCTTCCCCATCTATTTGCCATGAAGTAATGGGACCAGATGCCATGATCTTCGTTTTCTGAATGTTGAGCTTTGAGCCAACTTTTTCACTCTCCTCTTTCACTTTCATCCAGAGGCTCTTTAGTTCCTCTTCATTTTCTGCCATAAAGGTGGAGTCATCTGCATATCTGAGGTTATTGATATTTCTCCCAACAATCTTGATTCCAGCTTGTGCTTCTTCCAGCCCAGCGTTTCTCATGATGTACTCTGCACATAAGTTAAATAAGCAGGGTGACAATATACAGCCTTGATGTACTCCTTTTCCTATTTGGAACCAGTCTGTTGTTCCATGTNGCATATCTGAGGTTATTGATATTTCTCCCAACAATCTTGATTCCAGCTTGTGCTTCTTCCAGCCCAGCGTTTCTCATGATGTACTCTGCACATAAGTTAAATAAGCAGGGTGACAATATACAGCCTTGATGTACTCCTTTTCCTATTTGGAACCAGTCTGTTGTTCCATGTCCAGTTCTGTTGCTTCCTGATCTGATTTCTCAGGAGGCAAGTCAAGTGGTCTGGTATTCCCATCTCTTTCAGAATTTTCCAGTTTGTGGTGATCCACATTGTCAAAGGGTTTGGCATAGTCAATAAAGCAGAAATCGATGTTTTTCTGGAACTCTCTTGTTTTCCAATGATCCAGCAGATTTTGGCAATTTCATCTTTGGTTCCTCTGCCTTTTTTAAAACCAGCTTGAACATCTGAACGTTCACAGTTCATGTACTGTTGAAGCCTGGCTCGGAGAATTTTGAACATTACTTTGCTAGTGTGTGAGATAAGTGCAATTGAGCATTCTTTGGCATTGCCTTTCTTTGGGATTGGGATGAAAAANAACCAGCTTGAACATCTGAACGTTCACAGTTCATGTACTGTTGAAGCCTGGCTCGGAGAATTTTGAACATTACTTTGCTAGTGTGTGAGATAAGTGCAATTGAGCATTCTTTGGCATTGCCTTTCTTTGGGATTGGGATGAAAAATGACCTTTTCCAGTCCTATGGTCACTGCTGAGTTTTCCAAATTTGCTGGCATATTGAGTGCAGCACTTTCACAGCATCATAAGGCCCACTTGACTTCGCATTCCAGGATGTCTGGCTCTAGGTGAATGATCACACCATCATGATTATCTGGGTCATGAAGATCTTTTGTTTAGTTCTGTGTATTCTTGTTACCTGTTCTTAATAACTTCTGCTTCTGTTAGGTCCATACCATTTCTGTCCTTTATTGTCCCCATCTTTGCATGAAATGTCCCCTTGGTATCTCTACTTTTCTTTCTTTCTTTTGTTTTTTAATATTACCAACTCTATTTATTTATTTATTTTTACTTTATTCTACTTTACAATACTGTATTGGTTTTGTCATACATCGACATGAATCCACNCTTGACTTTGCATTCCAGGATGTCTGGCTCTAGGCTGATGATCACACCATCCTGATTATCTGGGTCATGAAGATCTTTTTTGTACAGTTCTTCCGTGTATTCTTGCCACCTCTGCTTAATATCTTCTGCTCCTGTTAGGACCAGACCATTTCTGTCCTTTATTGAGCCCATCTTAGCATGAAATGTTCCCTTGGTATCTCTAATTTTCTTGAAGTGATCTCTAGTCTTTCCCATTCTGTTGTTTTCCTCTATTTTTTTGCATTGATTGCTGAGGAAGGCTTTCTTATCTCTCCTTGCTATTCTTTGGAACTCTGCATTCAAATGGGTATATCTTTACTTTTCTCCTTTGCTTTTCACTTCTCTTCTTTTCACAGCTGTTTGTAAGGCCTCCCCAGACAGCCATTTTGCTTTTTTGCATTTCTTTTTCTTGATGGTCTTGATGGGATGGTCTTGATTCCTGGTTGGCCCCTTACCCTTCCAGATAACTTTTAGACTCAGCCTGCTGACTCTATGAACAACAACAACAAAAAAAACTGTTAAGGTTTTTTTGGATTGGAGCTGCATTGAATCTATGGGTCAATGTGGGGAAATTTGACTTTTTTCCTTTGAGTTTCTTGGGAGGGCGGGGAGGCTGGTCTTGAGGTTAAACACCCTACTGTCTGTTGTTCTGCACGCAGGTGTGCGGAAGCCCTGGCCCCTTACCCGAACCCTCAATTAACTTCTATGTTTAGCCTCCCTTCTCACTCGCAGGTCATCCAATTCAGAGTCTGGAGACTCCAAATCAGTTCCAGGGACCACACCTCTTTTTCACTGTACCTTAGAAGCAATTTTAATTGTCTCACTTACATCATTAGATTTTTTCTACAATGAATGTTCGTTATTACTGTGACAAAACAAAATAATTCTCCCATTCCTTTGGTGCCAGCTCCCAAGCCCGGCACTCAACTTTCTCAGCTACCTCAGTGCCAGCGGGATCAGCACCCCGCGGCCAGTGTCCCAGGTCAACAGCAGGCATTGATGGTCAATCACACCGAGGCCTGGCGCATCCTGGCATCAGAATCCTTCTCAACGCAGCCCCGCCGACAGCCACTGCTGACGCATCCGCGTGGTCGGAGGGAACCTGTTTCCTCGCTGCTGTTTAGCCGCTCAGTCGTGTCCAGCTCTTTTGAAACCTCCTGGTCTGTAGCCCAACAGGCGCCTCTGTCCATGGGATTCTCCAGCAGGAATTCTGGAGTGGGTTGCCATTCCCTTCTCCGGGGGGGTCTTTCTAAGCCAGGGATGGAACGCCAGTCTCCCGCATTGGCAGGTGGATTCTTTACCATTTGAGCCAGCAGGGAAGACTCTGCCATCCTAGGATGTGGTGAAGATTCGCTCTTCCTTCTGGGTGTGCAGTCTGAATGGTTCCGAAGGAGGGGGTCCAGGGAGGTGGCAGAGCGCCGCACAGGGGCAGGCGCCCGGGTGTGCCCGTCGGCTGTGCCGCCTCTGACTGGGGGCTCATCCCCTCGCAACGGCCGCGTTTCTCATCCTCAAGCCTCCTCTTCGGGAGGTGGACCTAAATGCTAGCCGAGGTCCCAACCCGCTGTAACACAATGGGATTCTCAATTCTCTTTTTTTTTTTCCATAGGTGTGTGACACAGGGAGAGACATCAACAATAATCACAACAAAACCATTTATCAAGGGCCTCCTTGGCAAATACGGTGCCAAGGAGTTCACCTGCTTAATAATAGTAATATTATTACCATTAGCATCTCCTTTATATCTCACAGTATCTTGTGATGGTGTTGTTCTCCACGTCACAGAGGAAGAAACTGAGGGTTGGAGAGGGAAGCTAACTTGTCTGAGGTCATCCAGCAAGTGGGTGGATTCCGGTTTGAACCCGGATCTGGCCGCAGCGTGAGCTGCTCCGCTCTGCCTGTGTCCCCCAGCAGTTCTGATGCATCTGCTGCAAGAATCGGTTGCTCCCCTCTGAGGGCTCTCTCTTGCCCCAGCGGCAGAAGTTCCAGACAAATGGAGAAATCAGTAGCACTGGAAGCAGAGACAGAGTTGGAGGGTACCACCCCAGCTCTCTTGCTTCTCGGGCGGGGTATCCTGAGCATGCGTCCCCCTCCCTGCTTCACTTCCTCTCTCCTAGCTTTGTGGGATTACCCCCCACCCAAGTCAGATTCTGGCATCGGGGTCTGTTTCCTGGAACTTAACCAAGCCAGTCTTGCACCATGCTAGACCTCTGTGAAAACTGCAGGGGAATGTTGGAGAAAAGGACATTCAAAAGTTGCTTTTCAGGTCTTTCTGAGTTCCCTTTGAATTCAAACTATATAAGCCAGTTATGTTCAGGTCTGCACCTCTGGAGAGAGAGAGGTGAGTTCAGGACACTGAGGGTTTGTAGAGCTGTGAAGGTCAGGCGGCTTGCGGGTTCTTGTTTTTTTCCCTTAGCCACTTGCGAGTCCTCGGACAAGTGTGGAAAACTCCAGAGGCCTGCTTCTCCCTCAGGGATTCTGACTGAGGTTTGGGGTCTGGAACTCAAGGTAGTCCAGCCCAGATTGGCTGATCCACAGTTAGAGCTGGAATGCATCACTTCATGCAGCTTCCAACTTTGCATAAAGGAAATAAAGGCCCTGGATGCCGGCCGGCAGGAAAAGGCATGATGGTAAACAAGGAAATAAGATGGGCAGAGATAAAGGGCTGTGCAGTCATTCCTGGGGAAAACGTTCATTATAATGCAGCCTCTTGGATCAAGTCGGAGTGAAAATCCCACAAACTGCAACGTGCCCAGGGCTAAACGTGCAGCATCATGGTGAGTTTTTCTTTCCCAGGACCGTCGGATTAAATTACAGCTCTGAGTTGTTTCTTTTCACCGACACAATGCTTTTAGACATTTAATAACTTCTCTGCAGACCCAGTCTCAGCCTTCACTGGCAGTGCCGCCCTGCCTGGAAGGTGGCTGTGGCGTCGGCTGAAATAATTCCTGCTACTTCCTCAGAGGAATTTGTGAAGGGGCCAGATCCCCAGCGGAACTTGAGAATAAGGTGACGAAAGCATCCCACGTGGCTTTTCTCCCTTGAAGTCCTCCGTGGCTCCCTGCCTGCCGTCAAGCTTGGGCTGTGATGTTAATTTTCCCATCTGCTTTGGTTGCAGGTAATTTGGAGACACTGACGTCATCAGACCATCTGTTCAGTAGCACTGCAGCAAGGCTTTCCCCCCCTGCGTTGTTTATGCCTTGATGAGGACTCGGGGATCTTCTCAATATCTGCTGGGCAGAGACAAAATTGTGTTGCAAACAGTCCCTTAGCATCACATCAAAGGGTAAGGACAGAATACTAACTCCACCTGGAATTATTTGTGTAAGATGCAGGTGTAATCAATTCACTAAAGGCCACGACCAGGAAAAGCAGGCAGTTGGCATGTGAGAGGCCTCACAGCCTGGTTTGCTTTCTTGCTGATGGTTTCCTGATGGACTGGGATCGTCCAATCTGATCTCTCCAGCCTCGCTGGTTACTGAGAAGCTGTTCTCAAAATGCTACTGCTCAATGCCATGCGTGTCTGTCCCCTTCCCACTGTGTCTTTGAGCCTTCTGAATAATCTGATCCCAGTGACATTTATTGAGCACCTACTATATGCCAGACAGCGTGTTGGGCGTGAGTATACAGACAGCAGTAACACAAAGGCTGTGCCCTCCAGGGGCTCACAGTCTGGAGGCAGAGACAAGTGGCCACGAAACAGGTACACCCCTCTGCGACTCATTTTTCCCATTACTAAATGGGAATAATTATCGTTCCTGCCTCTTGAGCTGTTCTGAGGGTTGAAATGTCAAGCAGAGACAGAAAATGGGGTCATAGAGGCTAGAAAACCAGCAAATATGAAGCAACTCTGGCTGCTAAAAAGGGATTCACCGAGCGCCATGTGGGCACTGGCATGGGCGAGGTTAGTGGGGGCGGCCGGGTGGCGCATGCGGGACCCTGGGTCAGAAGCCCTCGTGCCCACCTGCCCGTGGGGGATGTCCGCCCTGCACGTGGCAGCATCTCTCCTCAAGCCCCGAGCCCTTCTGCACCTACGCTTGAGGAGGACCTTCCTGTGGCACTCTTGCGGCGGGGGGGGCAGCATCCTCACTGAACCTGTGTGGGGGCAGCTGGGACGTGCCAGGACCAACTGCCCCCAGGGCCGACCCTCACCCGAGGAGGGGTAGAGTCAGCGGATAAACCTCCAGCCTCCTTAGTGAATGGTGGGCCAGCTCCAAGGGGCCAGCTCACAGGCCCCGGCAGGACAGAGCCCGCTGGCCCCAGCCCCTTCCTGGTGCTGCATCCACGCCTCCCCAGCTCCCCATCTCTGCTCCTTTACTTGTGTAAATAAATGACCTGTGCCTGGTCTTTGCCACAGATTTTGCTTTTAAGGACACTCAAGCTTCAAAGACTCCAAGACGGGGAAGGAAGCATGGGAGGAGGAGGCTATGGAAATGAAATGACCTCTGAAGAGGCCTCAAAAGACAGGCGTCCAGCAAGAGCTGGAAAGGCCTGATCCAGGAACACAGAGAGGCAGAGGCGTGGAGGCCTGTGGGCACCCGGAGTCTCTGGAGCCCAGGTTCACAGAGGGCAGCGGGCGTCACCGAGACGTCATCTGGGGGCAGGCCAGGTAGAGCCGTGCCTGCAGGGCGGGTCAAGAGCGAAACGCTCCTTCATTGCACAGCAAGGTCCACTCAAGAAACGGTACACATGTGACAAGGTGCTCGTCATCACTGGTCATTAGGGAACTGCAAATCAAAACCACAGTGAGGAGGTGGCAGAGGATGAGATGGTCAGGGCACCTCTGACTCAGTGGGCATAAATTTGAGCAAACTCCAGGAGGTAGTGGAGGACAGGGTAACTGGTGTGCTACAGTCCATGGGGTCACAAAGAGGTGGACACAACTTGGCAACTGCACAACAGCCACCTCACACCAGTCAGCATGGCCATCATTAGAAAGGCTACAAACAATAAATGCTGGAGAAGGTGTGAGAGAAAGGAACCTTCCTACGTTGTCAGTGGGAAGGTAAATTGGTACAGCCACTATGGAAAAGAGCATCAGGTTCCTCGAAAAACTAAAAATAGAGTTGCCATATGATCCAGCAATCCCACTCCTAGGCATATAACCAGACAAAACTCTAGTCTGAAAAGATACACGCTGCTATGTTCACAGCAGCACTATTTACAGTAGCTAAGACATGGAAACAACATCGGCAGATGAATAAGGCAGAGCTGGTACATATGTACAATGAGATATTAGTCATAAAAAGAATGAAATAATGACATTTGAAGGACCATGGATGGACCTAGAGATTACCATTCTAAATGAAGTAAGTCAGAAAGAGAAAGACAAATGCCCTGCGATGTCACTTACCTGTGGTGAGGTGACTTAGCATGCAGGCACGCACCTGTGCTGTGGCTTCCCAGGTGGTACTAGTGGTAAAGAACCCACGTGCCAGTGCAGGAGACCTAAGACACACAGGCGCGGTTCCTGGGTCGGGAAGGTCCGCTGCGGGAGAGCACACTGCTCCCTTGCAGTGGAGCCACCCACTCCAGTATTCTTGCCTGGAGAATCCCATGGACAGAGGAGCCTGGCAGGCTACGGTGCATAAGGTTGCAAAGAGTCAGACACAACTGAAGTGACTTAGCATGCATGCAGGCATCACTTTAGAGTCCACACAGGTGGACTCTAAAACATGACGCAAAAGAGCATGTCTAGGAGACAGACTCACAGGTGTGGAGAACAGACTCGCGGTCCACCAAAGAGGGCCGTGAGGGAAGGATTGGGAGTCTGGAGGTAGATTCAAACTGCTGTACACAGGATGGATAAGCAACAAGGTCCTAGTGTATCACATAAGGAACCATATTCGATATCCTGTGATAAATCACAATGGAAAATATGAAAAAGAATTTATGTGTATATGTATGTGTATGACTGAGTCAGTTTGCTGTAGAGCAGAAACTGACACAATGTTGTCAATCAACTATTCTTCAATAAAACTGTTAACACAATGCCTTATTAAAGTGCATTCCTTGAGTCCCGCACCCCATTTGAGTAATCAAAGGCATGGAGTCATTAAACAGAATATGCCCTGGAGCAGACCAATTCAGTCCTAGTGATCCCAGGATTCCAGAGGCATCTGCCTCTCTTAGGGGCTTGAACGACCCAGTATAGGGTAGCAGAGAGCTTTCAGCTTTTTAGTCAGCAGCCACTGTCTTCTATGGATCACTAAAGGTAAAAATGTGTTTATTTCATGTAAATTAAATGCCAGTGCTCTTTACCTCAGCTGGACTCATGGTTCTCCTCTAATGTCACAAGTGGGTCTTTGTACAATCACTCCCTGGACCGGTGTCCTAACTCTGGGGAGTTATTGACGCTATCCTCCACTTCTGAGGTCTTTGGAAACTCTGAAGATCCTAAAGTAGCAGCCAACGAATGCTCAGAGATTCAGTTTCCAGATGAGTCCAGCTCTCCAGCTTTTCCACCCCTTTTAGCAGTCGCTTAGAGTTCTACCATCATTTCCAATGAACAGTGGGATCTGAGAGCCCCAGAACAGTGCGCCTGCAGCAGGCGCCGTCAGCGGCTTGCTCACACACCCCAGCCCTGCCACTGCCATGCACAACGGTTTGACTTCCAACTACCTGAGGAAGCGCTGACTTGGATGGGTAGAGCCCTCTCTGCCCAAACCTAGGAGGCTCTGAGCACAGGAAACCGATCCTCAAGGCCCTGCAGCAACCCTCCGTCCACAAGTGAACGGGGAAGGATAAACACCCCAGCCTCCTCCCCGCTAAGCTGTGATAGCTCTGGGGTGCCTGTTCCAGACTGACTCCTGGAGGTTCTGTTAAGCTCTGGTTACCTGGAAGCCCTGGCTTAATCGTGTAGCTTTCTTGAGAGCCAGCCCCTTCCTTTCCTGCTTTCCATGCTCCTACCAATGTTGCTGGGATCATTTCTCAAATAAAATTCTTGCATTTGATTTCTGGTTGTAGAGTTTCCTAAGAACCCAGATTTAGACAACTTTCACCAATCGTATTTTTTCATTTTAGTGCCACTCTCACAATGCTTTGTCTTGCAAGGGTTTTTGTGGGGTTTTGGGGTGTTTTTTTTTGCTGTTTCATTGGTTACATTTGAGGGTTTTTTTTCACCCCTATTTCTATACACTATTACCTTTGCAATAAAAATGTGTAAAATAGGTGGATGTCAGCAGGGCAGACAGAGTTCCCACAGGACTGAGTGGGAAGAGAGTACCCAGAATGTGTACAGAAAGACAGATGCAAGGGGAATTAGAAGCAGCTCACTGGCTAGTTAAAACATAGCAGATAAAAGGTGACAGGCAGAGATAAATAAAGATAAGATTTTCACTGAGAAAATCATTTGTCACTTACCGCTTCTCTAGAAGTATGGCAGAAATGTTAGTTACTTTTCCTTACTGATGAAACTTCACCTTTGTTAGAAGGGTAGATATGTTCAGCCACAAGTGATGAATCTTGATTGATATAATCAACAGTGACAACCTTGCTTCCTTATTACTCATCTTGTGCAGCTAAAAGTTGCCACGTGACTAGTTCTAGCCAGTGAGGAAACGCCTACTGTAGGATTTGAGGCAGGCTTTGCTTTCACTGTCCTATCCTCCTTTCTTGTGAGTTAAATGCGGTTGTGATGCCTGGAGCTGCAGCAGGCACCTTGCAAGCAGAGGCAACATGCTTAAGAACAACTAAGTGGATAGAAAAGAAAGTCAGCGAAAGCATGTCTGCATTAAGCCTTATCCTGAGTTGCTGGTATATGCAGTATCTGCTATAGAGAAAAATAGACCTCTATTAGTTTGAGCAATTTATGATTGAGTTTTCTGCTACTCGTGGCCTGAGAAGAGAGAAGTCGCTCAGTTGTGTCCGACTGTTTGCAACCCCATGGACTGTAGCCCACCAGGCCCCGCAGTCCATGGGATTTTCCAGGCTTGAATACTGGAGTGGGTTGCCATTTCCTTCTCCAGGGGATCTTCCTGACCGAGGGTTCAAACCCGGTTCTCCCGCACTGCCGGCGGACACTTTACCATCTGAGTCTAGCATCTCTAAATCCTAAAAATATTCTCCATCAAATTTAATCCTCAAGTCCTTTAAAGAAGCATCAGTATGTGTGATTTTGTGAAAGTGACAACTAATTAGAAGTATCATTAGATCAATAAAATCCTGGTTAACTAGAGTTTAACTCAGTTTTGAGAAGATCCACTGATTAAATTTCAGTTAAATTGCAGGAAGTATGGAAATTAGTTGATTCATTAATTAGGAAGAGATCCAACCAGTCCATTCTAAAGGAGATCAGCCCTGGGATTTCTTTGGAAGGAATGATGCTAAAGCTGAAACTCCAGTACTTTGGGCACCTCATGCGAAGAGTTGACTCATTGAAAAAGACTCTGATGCTGGGAAGGATTGGGGGCGGGAAGAGAAGGGGACGACAGACAATGAGATGGCTGAATGGCATCACGGACTCGATGAACGTGAGTCCGAGTGAACTCCGGGAGATGGTGATGAACAGGGAGGCCTGGGGTGCTGCGATTCATGGGGTCGCGAAGAGTCGGACACAACTGAGCGACTGAAATGAACTGAACTGAAAGGTGAAAGACAGGTATTAGAAGTGGTCATTAACCCAGTATGAAAACAGTCCATTTTCAGGGACTATTTGAAGATTATATTGCACGTATACATATTTTCCCTAGATAACAGAGTATTTTGCGCTTTGCTCTTTACCAATCAAGAATACATCTTGGATACGACCCCACATCAGCCAGAGGGCGTTTCCTCGTCTTTGTCTTTTTGCAGCTGCGTGGTCCTGCAGTGTGTGGCTGTCTCGAGGTCTCCTCAGACAGTCTAATGGGTCAAGTGGCTTAGTGTGTCCNATGTGGCGAAAGGTGAGGCTTCCTTCACTTCCTGACCCTCAGTCACCCAGCCTCTACTCAGATTTTATCTTTGTCTATATGTGCATATTTTATACATACATATATGGATGTAGCTTCTTGTACAGCATGTCCTTCTGTTGGGACTTGTCTGATGCTTTTTCATGATTAGATCCCAATGCAGTGCTGGGAAAGAGGCCACAGAGATGTGATCACGTGTCCTTATAACATTATATCTGGGGATGAAGGATGTTGTGTGAGCTGCTGGTGGTGAAGGTAACCCTGATCACTTGACTAAGAAATGATTTGCCTGGATTCTCCACTGTAAACTCACTGTTTTCCTCCTTGTAATTACTAAGTATTTTGGAAGAGACAGAGTTGTTCCAGAATGGTTTCTGTGGTGTGTCCNCTTTCCTTCCAAGGAGCAAGCGTCTTTTAATTTCATGGCTGCAGTCACCATCTGCAGTGATTTTGGAGCCAATGGGATTTTATTTTATTCTTTAATTTGGCTTGATTGTAAGCCATGTGAAGAAACCTCTGCATTATGACCAGAAATCACGTGGTTCATTTTACCTCGCTAATAGCTCTTGGGAGATGAATTTTCCAAGGGAAGTGGGCTAACTTTTTTATATTCCCGCAGTTTGTGTAGTGCAGAAATACTTTAGGTATTAAGACTCTAGGAGTGAGCGGATTTCACGTACAGGGACCGTTGGTGTCTCACCTGTGAAGATTAGGAACTGAATCTTATCTGGGCACTTTGAAACGATTGTGTTCTCTTAGGGTTTTCACTCTTGAAAGTTGCCAGGCAAAGCATTTTCGGTTATCCTGTGCAGCTCTGCCGTGAGAAAGCTAAAAGAAGAAAAAAGAACTAGTGTGAGAAGTGTCGTGGGAGGTCCTGAAAGTAAGTTCTGCATGCAGGTGTCTGAACGTGTGTCTTTAGACGAATATCCTCAGGTAAATTGCACAGCCCCAAACAGCTATTTGTGCAGAAGAAGCGGTTTTTGATTAGTCTTTTAAGTGGGTTAATAGTTTCTCCAAAAAAAAAAAAAAAAGTTAAAAAAAATGGAGAGAGAGTAGAGCAATGCCTCTGGTTAATAACACTTCATTTTTAAAATGGCATATATGCTGATAATCTAATAAACCCAGCGTAAGTCTGTACCAGAAAGGATAATTCTGAAGCTGTTAGTTGATGACCACAAAGTTCTAAAGGGGCTCAGGGGCTTCCCTGAGACTTGTCTGTGCCACTAGTATACTTGTATCATAGCCTTTGATGCAGTATTGCCTGTCATTCATTCATTCATTCAACAAACATTTTGTTGGATGCCCACTGTGTGCAAAGCACAGTGCAAAGGATACCACGGTGAACAGGGTGTGATCCTTGTCTTGAAGCACACCAGGTCCTTGGGGGTGGAAACAAGAAAGTCAGTAATCACAGGATGTGACATAGTGACACGGTAAGCCTGCAAGGTCTGGAGTGAGAATGGCCTGGCTTGTAATCGTGAAAGAACACAGGAGTATTTTTATGGCCAGGGATGAGAGTGAAGGAGCAAAGACTTCTAAGTAAGACTAAGTAGGCTTTGGCAAGGAATTGGACTTCTTTTTGAATGTATCATGGTTCGGGGTCACTAAAGGATGCTAAGCTGGGGAATGACTGCTCACGGATCCCAAATACCCTGGAGGCCAGCTTGCTCAGGCGGGAGAGCCAGAATCGAAGATGAAAGGCTGACGCCCATGTTTGTAGTTTGGGCAGCCTCATGATGAGGAAGGGACGTAAGGGGATAAGGAGTGGAGAGCAGGCTTTTGAGACAATGTGATTTCAGTCTTGGGACATGCCGAATTTGAGCCGCAGCTGCAACATGCTAGTAGGGGTGTCGACTGCAAATGGAAATGCAGATCTGACAGATTGTCAGTGCGTGTCAGGGTAGGTGTTTGTCAGGTCAA
>SJYV01025788.1:0-10194 GCA_006410875.1 Neotragus pygmaeus | reverse complement strand
TAGCAACTGAACAACAACCTTAGCTCTACTTTTTTCAGGGGCAATTATACCTCAAGAGTGTTGGTCACACAACTTTCACTATGATTCAAGGCACATTTTACACTCGGATGCAATCTACACATTCACAAATGCTAACAACTGAAACATAAGTTTGAAGAAATAATACTAAATTCATACATTTGAAAGGTATTTCTATTCTAGATCCTTCTTGACTTGACTCAGTTCAATTCTTTTTTATTAAAAGAAAAACTCTAGTTGCAAGCCACTAAACTGATGTCATGATCTACTTCTGAGTTGTGAAATCTAATTTGAAAAATAAATTCACTAAAATAAAACTTTCACTGATAATCTTACTTTCCCCTGCCATGTAAATTTCCATGTTTTCTTTTTTAACTACAAAAAACAGGTAGCAAATATATTAGCAACAGTCAGTTTCATGGCTGCAATCACCATCTGCAGTGATTTTGGAGCCCCCCAAAATAAAGTCTGACACTGTTTCCACTGTTTCCCCATCCATTTCCCATGAAGTGATGGAACCAGATGCCATGATCTTATTTTTCTGAATGTTGAGCTTTAAGCCAACTTTTTCACTCTCCTGCTTCACCTTCATCAAGAGGCTCCTCAGTTCCTCTTCACTTTCTGCCATAAGGGTGATGTCATCTGTGTATCTGAGGTTATTGATATTTCTCCCAGCAATCTTGATTCCAGCTTGTTCTTCTTCCAGCCCAGTGTTTCTTATGATGTACTCTACATATAAGTTAAATAAGCAGGGTGACAATATTCAAATGGCCTTCTGGTCTTCTTGTCTATTTTGAGGATAGGAAAAACCTAACCTTCTCCTCCCTTAGATTCTGGCTCTTTTCTGGATTGGTCACTCCATGTTTTGTTTATTTGCCCTGTAATATCAGCCATCAAGGAGTGATATGTTTGAATTTGTTTTCATCTGAGTATCCAGTTACACAAAGTAAGTAGTGTTCATTCTTGTGGACCCTCAGTGTATTTCTCACATGGATGAACTTTATATATATTTTTTCTCTGTCCTCAGGAAATGTTCCTTTACTCTCTTTACTTAAAATAGTATTTTTATATTATTTGTGTTCTTTTATATTATTATTTATTATTTAACCAGAAAGGTTAAAACTGGTGATTTCCTCAAATAACTTTTTCTTCAAATATACTCTTAAGTGGAAAGTAATATATAAAACCAATTTTAAAAGGAGCACTTCTGTCTGAGGAGAGGGGAAGAGATTTGGAGGCCAGTGAACCCATCACTACTGTCTACTCAACTCTGATGTGCCTCACTGATGGAACTCCTAAGACTTAGCCATTGACAGAAAACCTATAAATACATATATGTGACTGCACACATACCACATGTGTCTGAACACACAGATTTTATTGCTTCTACTAGATGTTGAAGAGATTTTGTAGGGCAAGGAAAAATCATACTGATTTCTGATTTAATCACATTTATGATTTAATCACTACTATTAAGTCGAAACATTACTACTAACTCGGAACACAAGAACAAAAATTGTATTGATCCCCAGTGAAAATGGGGGAGAGAACAATTACAGACAAAAGGACTTCCAGAAAGTTCTGGATGACAAAATGAGTAGGAGAACCGGTAACTGGGTCTAGAAACCCTCCCACACACCAGAAAACACTCTACAACGTAAGAGTCTGAAGGGGAGTTTACCAAAGAATCATATTAAAATAGTTAACAATTTGTGCACCATGGGTCTTAACCAATAAATTTATTTCAAGTGTGGACCAGGTGAATAAATACCAGCTCTGAGGAAACCAATGGAAATATGCATCTCCATAAGCTCTGTCATGGCGGCACTACCTGCCTTTGAGAGACAGGCCTGCTATATGAGCCAGAAAAGGGGGGGTGGTTGAAAGTTTGTCTAGAGTATTAATAGTTACTTATACAGCACTTACTATGGTACTTATATACCACCCACTGTGTGATAGGCACTATTCATGGTGCTCTACAAAAAGTAAGTGTTCATTGGAAAGACTGATGTTGAAGCTGAAACTCCAATACTTTGGCCACCTGATGCGAAGAGCTGACTCATTTGAAAAGACCCTGATGCTGGAAAAGACTGAAGGCAGGAGGAAAAGGGGATGACAGAGGATGAGATGGTTGGATGGCATCACTGACTCGATGGACATGAGTTTGGGTGGACTCCAGGAGTTGGTGATGGACAGGGAGGCCTGGTGTGCTGCAATTCATACAAAGACTCAGACACAACTGAGCCACTGAACTGAACTGAACAAAAGATAAAATCTCATTTTTATAAGATACCTAAGAGTACTAACATTATTCCCTTTCAGATAAGGAAATTGGGACCCAGAAAGGTCACACTGCTCAATTTCAACCAGACGGTAGGTAATGGTGCAATGGATTCAAGCCCAAGCTGTCTGTCTCCACTCTCTTAAAGGCATTGCTATGTTGTTTCCTACTTTTCCCCTGAGGAAAACTTGAATGGAAGGAGCTATACCTGAGGAAACTAATCCGTAGCAGAGAGCAGGGCCAAAGGGAGGAGATGAAAGCCATAGGATTAAAGGAATCTTTTTATTCTGAATTGTGTGGCTTTCGGTCTCAGTCTGCTCTCTGGATGATAGCACAGCAGCGCTGCCTTCTTGCACACCCTGAACACACATATCGACAGGAAATTGGAGGGTATGTGCCTGAAGGAACATCATGAGAGAAAAGATCTTCACATGCTGAACGGAGGGGGTCTCATGGTAAAAATGTTGACTTGTTTGTGCTAAAGCCCACAAACTGACAAGCCTCACCTTATGTATATTTATTGGTTTATTTGCAAATAAAAAAAGCCAGAAAAGGTTCACAAAGAATTTGAGGCATAGTTTCAACATGAAAAGGATAGAAACAATAATACTAATTGTTATAATAGCTGCTTAGAGTGAGATCAATGAAACCAAAGAAAAGAATCAGTGATATTCTCGAATGATGTAGCATCCATAAACAAGATTTGAATTCTAAGAAAAATGTAACATAATAATATAAGAAACAATTCTTAAAAACTATAAAAAATAAATACAAAATTTAATGTCTCAGTAAATGGGTGGAATATAAATTGAGCTAAATAAAGTCTTCAGAACGTAGACCACCACATGACCAAACAGAATACTGAAATATAAGAACGATGTCCCTTAACTTTTATTATTTACACTTGCTAGCCTACATATGCTCTTGAATTTTGTTTGTGNTAATGTCTCAGTAAATGGGTGGAATATAAATTGAGCTAAATAAAGTCTTCAGAACGTAGACCACCACATGACCAAACAGAATACTGAAATATAAGAACGATGTCCCTTAACTTTTATTATTTACACTTGCTAGCCTACATATGCTCTTAAATTTTGTTTGTGAACCAGTACATGCATAAAAATAATTTCAGTATAATCTATGCTTTTTCCTCTAACGATATTGAGCATCTTATCATGTGATTATTGGTCATTTGTGTATTTTTTTAGTAAATAATTCACATCTTTGGCTCTTTATAAGTTGGGTATCTTTTTATTATTGGTTTTAAGGGCTTTTTATGTTAAAGGATCTATCTTTTATTAGATAAAATTTATAAATATTTTCACATATTCTGTAATTTATCTTTTTGCCTTATTTACACTTGCTTTTCTTTGTCTTTGTCATCTTTTTATGAAATCCATTGGTTCCTTCTAAAGTTTTCAAATTTTTCTTTAGTAACTTTTTCCTTTTCATAATTTAGAATAATAGCTCGACTTTCTCTTCTTGCCTTAAAATTTTAATTTATTTCATGGAATATTTTGGACAAAAGTTTGCAGATTTCCAACATATCTTTCCCTTCTTCATAATAAAGAAAAAAACTGCCATTAAAAAATACTAACTGAAATCCCTCATCCTTATTTTTGTCTAAAGTTTTAGTTTTGCCTGCTAAAAACAATAAAAATAAATGTGCTTATTTACTTATATATTTATTTGTTTACTATCAGTGACTGATGCAAGCTCTTTGCTTTTTTTTTTTTTTGTTTTGTTATTGTTTGTTTGCTTTTATTGCATCATACAACTTCTATCCTGATACTTTTTTTTTTTTAAGTACTGAAATATTTTTAATTTGGTATGTCTGAAAATGTGTTTATTTTGCCCAGTTATCAAACAGTGATTAAGCTGTGTCATGTTTCAGTTAACATACTTCCTCAAGACACTGAAAATATTCTTTCATTTTCTTCTTGTTTTCTTATAGTGTGGGACATCTGCTATTTGTCTCACTGTCATTCCTTTTCTGATTATCTGTTTTTCTTTCAAGTATCTACTAGCCCATTCTCTTTATATTCTTTAGTTTTACTCTATGTTGAGCAGATATGGAATTATTTGTTATATTTTCTACTTAGTGAATTTTCATTATGTTTCCATTTGGGTTTTTTAAAATGTTTAGTCATTACCCTTCAGAATATTTTTACTTCTCTACCATTTCCTGATTTCAAAACAAACAGAGTTTCTTGTTAAATGTATCTGGGAACTTCTCAAGCTATTCTCCATGAATTGTTTTCTTTAATACATTCTCCATTTTTATCTTAATTCTAATTGACTACTACCTTTAAATTCCCTAACACTCTTATTCTGTCTAGTTTATAATTTTAAAACTTTAAAACATTTCATTGAATTTCAATCATTTTGTATAATTGATGTATAAAATGTTTACAACTTGATAAGTGTGGGGATAAGTATACACAGTTGAGGCCATTACTTCCATCAAGGCCATAGCCATATCTATAACTTCCTAAAGTTTCTTTCTGCGCCTATTGTTGTTGTTACTATTATTATTATTATATATAATTCGAGGTTTACACTTTAAAAAATTTAAGTGTACAATACAGTAATATAAGCTACAAGGACTATACTGTATACTACTGTAAGCATATTTATGCAAGTTCTTTGGAACTTAATTTTGAATAACTGAAACTCTGTATCTTTTGACCATTAACTCTCCATTTCCCCTTCCCCACATTCTATTCTGTGCTTCTACAAATTTGACTACTTTAGATTCCACATTTAAGTGAGATCATGCAATACATATCTTTCTCAGTCTGGCTTATTTCACTTTGCATTATATCCTCTATGATGTGGTATATACACACAATGAAATATTATTCAACAAAAAAAAGAGAAAGGAATCCTGCCATTTGCCTTTCATTTTTAATTTTAATGGGTATATTTCATATACCTCTGCACTCCTTCTAAAAAAATAGGATTTATGTTTATAGTTATTTTAGATTGACCTATCATTACATCTCATCAGAAGTAAATTAATTTTCCATTTTTTTCTTAGCATTAGTTTTACTCATTTACTCATTTATTGAGTATATGAGAGGGATTTTGTTGTCCTTTCTCTATCCAGTGAGTATAATATGTGCTCTAATATGATTTGGGTTCTAATATGAGTTTCAGTGGAGCTTCCCTTGTAGCTCAGTTGTTAAAGAATCTGCTTGCAGTGCAGGAGACCCAGGTTTGATTCCTGGGTTGGGAAGATCCCCTGGGGAAGGAAATGGCAACCCACTCCAGTGTCCTTGCCTGGAAAATCTCATGGACAGAGGGCTGTAGTCCATGGGGTCGCAAAGAGTTGGGCAAGACTGAGTGACTAACACTATGAGTTTCAAAACCTAATGTGGTTTTTGAAATGAGCTTCTAAATGTGGAAGCTCATTGATTTTAGACATGTTTTCTTTACTGTTAAAGCATTTGTGTATAGTATTTCATCTGCAAACAGTGACAGTTTTACTTTTTTTCTAATTTGGATCCCTTTTATTTCTTTTTCTTCTCTGATTGCTATGGTTAGGACTTCTAAAATTATATTATATAAAAGTGGCCAGAATGGACAACCTTGTCTTATTCCTGACCTTAGAGGAAACACTTTCAGATTTTCACCATTGAGTATGATGTTAGCTGTGCGTTTGTCACATGTGGCCTTTTTATATAGAGAGAATCTTACTATACAGAGCAAGTCCTAAAGTTACAACCAGAAAACTACTAGAGCTCATCAGTGATTTTGGTAAAGTGGCAGGAAACAAAATTAATACACAGAAATCTGTTACATTTCTATACAGTAACAACAGATTAGAAAGGAAAATTTAAAAAACAATCCCATTTTAATATTGCATCAATAAGCATAAAGTATTAAGGAATAAACCTCCCTAGAAGACAAAAGATCTCAAGATTTGTTTTTATATTTTTCCTGTGGATACCTTCAAGGTAACACTGACTTCAGTTTCTCAGTGTCCTTGGCCCAGCATTTGACCTTGAGCAATTTGTTAAACATTTTAGTTAAAATATTCCTATCTGCTTGAATGGCACTTGACATGCAGCTTGTGTGGTTTGCTACAGGGAAGCCAGTGCTTTCTGTCTCTTTGGATGAACTGGTTTCTCCTAGATTTCAGGCCACTTGGGTGTCTTGAGACCCCAGCTGTCTGATAAGTTCAAGGATAGTTATGATTCTGTAGTTTATCTGACTACTTTTTCATGGTGTTAAGATGGGAACAACACTGTTTCTAATTATCTACGTTGTCAAGAGAAAGTGAAACTGCTGTATTGATTTTGGGGTTTTTGACATTGCCTTCTGAAACCACTAGACAAAAACTAAGATTGGAATTATTGGCGTTCAGTTCAGGAGTCAATGTGCTATTATCAGGTAGGCTCGGTTACAGAGGTAAGACCTGTCCTGTTTTTTCCCAATTTTGTACAAGCCCGTTTTTGAGAAATTTTCCTCTTCCTTAAGTCTGTAATAATCAGACAGTTTGTAGTTTCCATCAGAAATGTGACATCTTTTATCCTTATAATCCTGCAGGGTTAGAGTTTCTGACCCTTTTGGCCTGTTTCTGGACCTGGAGACTGGCATGTCTTTGGCCTCAGTGTTGGTTTTGTTTCTATTCAACACCACTGGGGTAGTTCAGCATTCTAAGTGAAGAAATTCATCTTGGTTTTGGAAGATCTGAATTCAAGGTCTGTCTCTATCTCAGTGGTGAGATATAGAAAACACACTCCTCACTTAATTTGAAATAATAAATATGTATTCTGCTGCTGCTGCTAAGTTACTTCAGTCGTGTCTGACTCTTCACGACCCCATAGACGGCAGCCCACCAGGCTCCCCCGTCTCTGGGATTCTCCAGGCAAGAACACTGGAGTGGGTTGCCATTTCCTTCTCCAGTGCATAAAAGTGAAAAGTGAAAGTGAAGTCACTCAGTCGTGTCCAATTCTTAGTGAACCCATGGACTACAGCCAACCAGGCTCCTCCGTCCAGGGGATTTTCCAGGCAAGAGTACTGGAGTAGGGTGCCATTGCGTATTTGGGTTGTTAGTTTTAAAAGTTAAGGATGATACATTTGACATACAATGTTGTACAGTATCAATGAATCAATAAAAATTATTTTCAAAATAAACTACAGATAATTTAATAAGTAGTATTTTAATTCCTTTATTTTTTATAAATCTTTTTTTCTGCCCTCATTTTAAATTCTCAGAGTCTTAAAACTCATTTGGAATAATATTAATATCTCCATTTTAATTATGAGACTATAGTAGCAGAATAATAAGTGGAGACTTCTAAGAGAGAGACCTGAGATACAGATACAAACCTTTCTAATTCTACCTCTTCTACTATACAATGATGTCTCCTCTATAGCTATATTGTTATACCAAATGCAGCCTCAGTTATGATGGTTCCATGGGAAAACAGGAACCCCCTTCAACCAGTACAAAATAATTCACTATTGGGGCTTCCCTGGTGGCTCAGAGGTTAAAGCGTCTGCCTGCAACGCGGGAGACCTGGGTTTGATCCCTGGGTCAGGAAGATCCCCTGGAGAAGGAAATGGCAACCCACTCCAGTATTCTTGCCTGGAGAATTCCATGGGCGGAGGAGCTGGGTGGGCTACAGTCCACGAGGTCGCAAAGAGTTGGACATGACTGAGCAACTTCACTTTTACCATAAGCATAAAAGAAGTGTTCTGTCAGAATATTTAAAGTTTGCTGAATTGACATTGGGATGATAGAAGTAGACGATATAAATGCTTTAAAAAAAAAAATGATGGTGAAAAAAGGAAAATGTAAGTGGGGGCTGTCTATAGCAGCATAATAGAACCCAAAAGTGCTGGTAAAAATCAATTATCCCACAAGGGTTACTGAAGCTGAGCATACAGTGTTTAAGTTGGTAATAAAAGTCTGCTACTTTGGTACCTGAATTTGTCTGGATAATGCAGATATCTAAGGATTTACAGTTATCCATGGGGGCATGCTAAATTTCTTCAGTTGTGTTCGGCCCTTTGTGATCCCATGAGCAGTAGCCCACCAGGCTCCCTTGTCTGTGGGATGCTCCAGGCAAGAATACTGGAGTGGGTTGCCATGCCCTGCTCCGGGGGATCTTCCCAACCCAGGGATTGAACCCACGTCTCTTATGTTTCCTGCTTTGGCAGGTGGGTTCTTTACCACTAGCACCACTGTAGTACCAAATCCTATACCCTGTCACAAGAAATGGGCATAGAAGTTCTCATTATTGTATCTGTCGGCAGTATGACTTGAGGGGCATTGGCAAATGGGCTTGTTTTCCATAGCTTTAATTTCACTCCCCAACGTCTTAGAAAGTATAAATCTCTTCAGAGCATCTGTGCCCCCACTTTGTTTCTGCCAACTCTTTCTCACTAGATTCCCTGTTATCTTATCACTTCTCACATTAACTCAGAAGGCCTGAAACAACTCATAAACATAGGTCAAGCCTGGGTGAGCAAAAGGAGATTCATTTTTTAAAAACTTCATTTTATAAGCATCTTATCTTTTAAGAGAAATTATTATAGTTTTCAGAAATACATATTTTAATTTTATTTTGCAGTGCTTCATCATTCTAAAGAACTCATTATATTTTGTAAAATTCTTTAATGACCTTTGTAGGCTATAGAAAAAAAATAGAAGAGCATACTAGTATTGAAATGCTAAGAGTGTGAGGAATTAAAAAATAATCTTTATTTAGGGTTTCAAAGTCCTTTCACACTTTATCTTATTTTAACATATGTGAGGATTGGTGAAGTTCATTTAAGCAACCTGTTTTTCCAACAACTAATTATAGTAGAAGTGAGATTAAATCGCTTCTCCAGACTTTTAGCCTTTTGTTCTACCCAGGTCAGATATTTCTTATGTCTAATTCCTTGACCTAACTGAACTCTGTATCACCAGAGAAGTTTATTTTTTCAACTTTAAATGTAAGGCTAGAATTATATAGAAGCAAATCAGGCTAAAGAGACTGAGAAAACTTATTCAGTGATGTGACTAAAAAGATTCATATATCTAGAAAATTTTAGTTTTTAAATTAACCATTTTTGCTCTCCACCAGCCAGTCACACAAAATCACATATGATTTGTTCCTATGTGTTTAAGGCTAGACATAAAGGCAACTGCATGTCTCAGATTTGTCCTGTTCATGAAAAGATATTATTTACAATTTTTAGAAGGTACTCATAAGACATTCAGATGTAGCAATTTAGGTGTTTGATTTATCTGAAAGGCAACAAAAGGTAGTTAAATTGGCTTTTTCCTGGATATATTTTACTTCTTATCACTCCACTCAGCCTAGATATAATGGAGTTATGTATTCTCAGAATTTGGGTCAGACTCTTCTGCCACCTTGAATATAGATTATGTGCTCAGAGGCACATAATCCCACATGTGAAGCCAGATGTAACACATTATGACAATAGGAAAAGTTGTATGCACAAGTTCACTTTACTAGAAGGAAAAATTTATTATTTGTGCATAGTATTTTTATGAAGTTGGATCAGGAACATTATGAGAGTAACTTATTACATTTTTATTAATGATTTCACACTTTTAAATATCTGAAAGCAAGTTCAAGCTGTCTGACCTAAAGCAGCAACACAGTGTAGCAGTTAAGGTAACTGTTCTCAGTAAGGCATCAAAACCTTAGAGATATCTTTGATGTCAGCTTATTCACTGAGATAGAGATGATATTGCTCATGGCATTTTTTATAACTCAGGTTATGTTATTGAGGTCCACAGTATATGTTACAAAAATAATTTGCTAAATCTCTCTGATCGTTTTTACATACTTCCAGTTTTGGAGAAATATTGTACTTATATAATTTCTCCTGGTTTAGATAAGGATCTTACCACTCAATTTCATAAGTGA
>SJYV01025787.1:72831-117618 GCA_006410875.1 Neotragus pygmaeus | reverse complement strand
CGACCCTCCACTCAACTACCGCCTTCACTAGCCTGGGAACTGTGCTTTTCCTGCAGGTTGGTTGGCCATTTGTTTTTGCACCACTGCCTGGCACAGTGACAACACCTTAGGAGGTGCTCAGGAAGTGTTAGCTGAATGAATAGATGACGAAATGACTCTCAATAAGTTTTTGTTCATTCAAATTGAAAGCAGCTGAGAACCCTTTGCCTGCAGATTATCTTTTTTATTTAAAATACAGTAAACAAACACATATACAGCAAAAATAAAATTGAGATATCTTTCAAATTAGCAATAACAAGCTTCTCAGTTTATCTTAGCAGATAGGTGTAGACAAGACCTGTGAGAATTCATTTTCAGCTTAGTGCAGTGTGAGTATCCATAGTAGGCACTCCCTTATGTTTGCACGAACCATACTGAAAATTGCCCCCACAGTCTGGAGGTTTTTAATTGAAAACAATGGTTGTGATGGCAATGGCCCAGCTGTTTCATTGCCTGACACACAGCCTTGTCCACAGTAGATGCTTAGTAAAAGTCAGTGGAATGAAATTAGTAAGAGTAAAAAGAAGTGAAGTCCATAAGTTTGCTGTATCTCAGTCTTCCTGACATTTAAGCAGAGCCCTCTGTGCAGGGGAGACTGAAATGACCGAAACAGCCCAGTTGTTTCAGGAGAGGGAGGATTCCACTTTTCACTAGGAAGTCTTCAGAGAAGGACTCAGAGCTCAATTAGTACTTAGTACTCACTTGGGTGGTAACTGTAGGTTCTGCATCTGCTTCTTTAGACATAAAAGGCAGATAGAATTGAGGCAGAAGGAAAACTGGGAAGGGACAGTTCCTAAGGAACATAAAAGGATATTTTGGGGATGAATGTGAGGAGTCAGGTGAGAGGGTGAGTAGGACAGAAACCCAATCTGAGTGCCTGTAAGCTAGAGACTACTCTATCCCTAACACTGAAGTGTCAACTAACTTTCCTACATGCGCTCCTTAGTCATCTAGGCAGCTGGACACATTTATCATCATCTTCCCTCCCCTCAATAGACCATTATGTTCTCTGCAGAGTGATTTATTGTCAGGGTGAAAATCCCAGGAAATTGACTTCACACAAAAAATCTTCTCCTTGGCCTCAAACCAGTCAATAACTCCCCAGCCCCAGGAGACACATTTTTTTTTCCTACTCTTAGTATTTTGTTGTGATTTGTTGGATCAATATATATATATATTATCTCAGAGTTTCTGCTGCCATCTTCAACTTTGGGGCTGCTTCAACTTTCCTGTGAATGTCCTTGTAAATCAATCTCATTCTTTTCCATTCTCTTTCTAAATTCTACATTTGAATGCTTAATGGAATTTGTTTCTTTCTTTTTTTTTTTTTTTTTTTTTTTTGGAGTATAGATTCCTACGAAGATTCTAGAAATCTCCTCCTCCAGTCAATTCAAACATTTCTTGATGGTATCACTTTACAGTTA
This sequence comes from Neotragus pygmaeus, assembly GCA_006410875.1. Lineage (NCBI taxonomy): Eukaryota > Metazoa > Chordata > Mammalia > Artiodactyla > Bovidae > Neotragus > Neotragus pygmaeus. Next base: position 116,155 of record SJYV01025787.1, on the reverse strand, counting down.
TTTCCATAAGAGACACTGTGTTGGCCCCATGGGGACTGTTCAGAGCCTGAGGTCACCCTGGGATAGAAGGATCAGAGGAGAGTATCCAGAACAATGTCAGGGCTCCAGGTGCAGGAGTCCACAGGAAGAAAATAAGGAAGAAAGAAAGGGATGAAATTCTGGAATTGGACATTTCAGGAAGTGAAAGGGGTGTGAACAAATCTGGGGGATGACTTAAGGGAGGGAAATTTGTATGAATCACAAAGAGTTGCACAGTCTGACTTCAGCCCAGAAGGCACTCTTGAAAATAAAAAAAAAATTTATTTAAGAAACTTTATTTTTTTAAAGGTTCATTTATTTGGCTGTGTTAGGTCTTATTTGCAATATACAAGCTCCTAGTCATGGCATATGGGATCTAGTTTCCTGACTTGGAATTGAACCTGGGGTCCCTGCATTGGGAGTGCAGAGTCTTAGCCACTGGACTACCAGAAAAGTCCTCAGAAATTTTATTTTATAAAAAAAAAATTTAATAGCCAGTTCTCCTTATTTGTGGTAGTTATGTTCTATAAAACTGATGTAAACACTGAGTTACTAAATATTAAAACATTGCTTCTAGGAAAATATGTCTATATTTCACATGTATACATACATTTCTCACATAGATTACAAGGTAAAATCCTAAAACAACTCATCCTGGTAAAATCTGCTTTCTTTATCTCACAAAAGGAAACATGCTACAACTATGTAAAAAATTTTTAAGTGAAAANTTGCTTCTAGGAAAATATGTCTATATTTCACATGTATACATACATTTCTCACATAGATTACAAGGTAAAATCCTAAAACAACTCATCCTGGTAAAATCTGCTTTCTTTATCTCACAAAAGGAAACATGCTACAACTATGTAAAAATTTTTTAAGTGAAAATGAGACAAATTACAAACTTTAAAGTATCTATAAACTCATAGGAGAATTATTTTTAATTTGGCAAAGAAGATTTAATGAACACCATTCACCAGGGTCCCATCTACTGCAAGGCCCCTGCCTTGTTTCTTCTGTTCTTCCCATCCCAGTAGGATGCTAACTATGGGCAAGTTACTTCACCTCTGAGGATTCTCATTTCCCCAGCTAAAAGGGAGGGAAATGGACAACTGCTGGCTCAAGTCGCTTCTAGTTCTTCAGTAAATTGATTTTATCATCACCATTTTCTATCCTAGGAAAATCACAGAAATGTTCTTAGGGATAAAAGCAGCTAAAGTAAAAAACCTGTTGGAAATGCCTTACTTACTGCTTTGAAGAAAGATGTAACTTATCATCAAATCCTTAGTGTTTCAACTTACTCTTAAAGATGCTGCTTGAAGTCCCTATAAAAGTGAAGCAAACATGATGGACACACTCTCCTGGGGAGACTATACTACCAAAAATTAATCCCCAGAATGTATTGCTAAAACTCGGTTGCATGAGATATAGGGGAAAACTGCAATTGGTACATTATTTCTGAATCTTTATACAAATTATATGATTTTACATCTGTGAAGTTTTTTCACACTTTGAAATGTTGATGATAATATCTGGAAACTTTTGTCCAATTTGTTCCACAAACTGGAAAACTCTTCAAGAGATGGGAAAAACAGACCACCTTAACTGCCTCCTGAAAAATCTGTATGTAGGTCAAGAAGCAACAGTGAGAACTGGAAATGGAACAACAGATTGGTTCCAAATTGGAAAAGGAGTACATCAAGGCTGTATATTGTCAACTTACTTATTTAATTTATATGCAGAGCACATCATGCAAAATGCAGGCTGGACAAAACATAAGCTGGAATCAAGATTGCTGGGAGAAATATCAATAACTTCAGATACGCAGATGATACCACCCTTACGGCAAAAAGTGAAGAACTAAAGAGCCTCTTAATGAAAGTGAAAGAAGAGAGTGAAAAACCTGGTTTAAAGGTCAATTTAAAAAAAAAAGAAGATCATTGCATCCCGTCCCATCACTTCATGGCAAATAGATGGGGAAACAATGGAAACAGTGACAAACTTTATTTTCTTGGGCTCCAAAATCACTACAGATGGTGATTGCAGCCATGAAATTAAAAGACGCTTGGTCCTTGGAAGAAAAGCTATGACTAACCTAGACAGTATATTAAAAAGTAGAGACATTACTTTGCTAACAAAGGTCTGTCTAGTCAAAGCTATGGTTTTACCAATAGCCATGTATGGATGTGAGATTTGGACTATAAAGAAAGCTGAGTGCAGAAGAATTGATGCTTTGGAACTGTGGTGTGAAGAAGTCTCTTGAGAGTCCCTTGGACTGCGAGGAGATCAAATTGGTCAATCCTAAAGGAAATAAGTCCTGAATATTCATTGGAAGAAATGATGTTGAAGCTGAAACTCCAATACTTTGGCCACCTGATGTGAAGAACTGACTCATTTGAAAAGACCCTGATGTTGGGAAAGATTGAAGGTGGGCAGAGAAGGGAATGACAGAGGATGAGATGGTTGGATGGCATCACTGACTCGATGGACATAAGTCTGAGTAAGCTCCAGGAATTGGTGAAGGACAGGGAAGCCTGACATGCTGCAGTCCATAGGGTCACCAAGAGTCAGAAATGACTGAGCGACTGCACTGAACTGGCTTTTTTTCCTGAAATGTTAGAAGAAAGAATTAGACAGTATGTGTAAGGGGCTTGGGGTGTTTGGAAATAATGTCACAATGGAAATGAATCTGTACCTAATTATCAGATACATCTCAGCCATCAAAACTGCACTCCAGAAGTCCCTAACAAGCCTGTTCCCCCTCCTTCTTGGTCGTGAAAAAGCCAACCATCAGCTCAGGCCAAAATGTTTGACATCTCTTTTTCTCAATATTATATCTTATCTGTCACTAAATATTGTCTTTTTTACCTGGAAAATATATCCAAAATCTGGTCACTTCTCAACATCACTCCAGTTCTAGTCACCATGATTTCTACTAACATACATCCTTTCTTCTAAACTTGCATTCCCTAGCCAGTCTTCTCATAGAAGCAGCCAGAAGCACACAGCAGTTCACATCCCTCCTTTGATCAAAACCTTCCAGAGGCTTCCCATTTTTCTGCAAGTAAAACCACAAAAGCAAACAAAACCCCAGGTAGTCTGGGTTTGACTTTCCCACCCTGTAACTTTTCCCACCACCTTGCTGACCTCATCCCTGCTCGCTCAGCTTCAGCCACACTCTCCTCCTTGTTGCTCCTTGAATGCAGCAGCCCATCCAACCTGGATGAATGAATGAAGAGACAGAGCCAAAGTAAAAACAATGCCAAGCTGTTGCTGTGACTGGTGATGGAAGTAAAGTCTGATGCTGTAAGAACAATATTGCATAGGAAACTGGAAAGTTAGGTCAATGAATCAAGGTAAATTGGAAGTGGTCAAATAGGAGATGGCAAGAGTGAACATCAACATTTTAGGAATCAGTAAACTAAACTGGACTGGAATGGGCCAATTTAGCTCAGATGACCATTATATCTACTACTGTGGGCAAGAATCTCTTAGAAGAAATGGAATAACCATCATCATCAACAAAACAGTCAGAAATGCAGTTCTTGGGTGCAATCTCAAAAACGACAGAATGATCTCTGTTCATTTCCAAGGCAAACCATTCAATATAACAGTAATCTAAGTCTATGCCCCAATCAGTATTGTTGAAGTGGAACAGTTCTATGGAGACCTACAAGACCTTCTGGAACGAACACCCCAAAAATATGTCCTTTTCATTATAGGGGACTGGATGCAAAAGTAGGAAGTCAAGAGATATCTGGAGTAACAAGCAAGTTTGGCCTTGGAGTACAAAATGAAGTAGGGCAAAGTCTAATAGAATTCTACCAAGAGAATGCACTGGTCATAGCAAACACCCTCTTCCAACAACACAAGAGAAGACTCCACACATGGACAACACCACATGGTCAATACCGAAATCAGATTTACTATATTCTTTGCAGCCAAAGATGGAGAACCTCTATACAGTCAGAAAAAATAAGATTGGGAGCTGACTGTGGCTCAGATCATGAAGATAAACCCATCTGAATGCAGACTTCCAAAGAATAGCTAGGAGAGATAAGAAGGTCTTCCTCAGTGATCAATGCAAATAAATAGGGATCAACAATAGAATGGGAAAGACTAGAGATCTCTTCAAGAAAATTAGAGATACCAAGGGAACATTTCATGCAAAGATGGGCTCAATAAAGGACAGAAATGGTATGGACCTAACAGAAGCAGAAGACATTAAGAAGAGGTGGCAAGAATACATAGAAGAACTATTCATGAAAGATCGTCATGACCCAGATCACCATGATGGTGTGATCACCCACCTAAAGCCAGACATCCTGGAATGTGAAGTCAAGGGCCTTAGGAAGCATCACTACAAACAAAGTGAGTGGAGGTGATGGAATCCCAGTTGAGCTATTTCAAATCCTAAAAGATGATGCTGTGAAAGTGCTGCATTCAATATGCCAGCAAATTAGGAAAATTCAGCAGTAGCCACAGGCCTGGAAATGGTCAATATCATTCCAATTCCCAAAGAAAGGCAATGCCAAAGAATGTTCAAGTGACCACACAATTGCACTCATCTTACAGGCCAGCAAAGGAATGCTCAAAATTCTCGAAGCTAGGTTACATCAGTACATAAACTGTAAACTTCCAGATATTCAAACTGGATTTATAAAAAGCAGAGGAACCAGTTATCAAATTGCCAACATCTGTTGATCATTGAAAAAGCAAGAGAGTTCCAGAAAAACATCTACTTCTGTTTCATTGACCATGCTAAAAGCTTTGACTATGTGGATCACAACAAACTGGAAAATTCTTCAAGGGATGAGAATACCAGACCACCTTACCTGCCTCCTGAGAAATCTGTATGCAGGTCAAGAAGCAACAGTTAGAACTGGACATGGAACAACAGACTGGTTTTAAATCAGGAAAGGAGTTCACCAAGGCAATGTATTGTCCCCCTGTTTATTTACCTTAGATACAGAGTACATCATGAGAAATGCTGAACTGGATGAAGCACAAGCTGAAATCCAGATTTCCAGGAGAAATGTCAATAACCTCAGATACACAAATGATGCCACACACATGGCAAAAGCGAAGAACTAAAAAGCCTATTGATGAAAGTGAAAGAGGAGAGTAAAAAACATGGCTTAAAACTTTCATGGGGACAGTCCCAAGATGGAGGAGGAATAGGATGGGAAGACCACTTTCTCCCCCATATATTTATTAAAAGATAATTTGAATGCTGATCTTAACTTCCACAAAACAATTTCTGAATGCTGACGAAGGACACCAGGCACCCAAAAAGTCAGCCCATCCTCTTCAAAAGGAGGTAGGACAAATATAAAAGACAAAGAGAAACGAGCGTTAGGGACAGCGATCCATCCTGGGGAGGGAGTCGTGAGAGAGAAGTTTTCAAACAGCAGAACAACCTCTTACCGGTGGGTCTATGGGGAGTTTTGGAATCTCAGAGGCCAACATAACCTGGAGGAAAACAAAAAACCCCACAGAATATGTGCCTAACTACAACTCCCAACAGAGAAGCAGCCCAGACGCTCATATCCATGGCCAGCAAGTGCAGGCTGGACAGGGAATTACAGGCTGCATGCTTAGGGTAAGGACTGGTCCTGAATGCCCTGAGGACAATCTGAGGGAGCTAATGTGAGATAGCCAGAGAGAAAAAATAAAAGAGAGAGAGAACTTTCCTACAAAAAGGCTTTAACGTAATGTGGAGCCTGGCCCGCTCAGAGAAAAAAGGATTGAGCAAATACCAAAGAAGCCAGCTGCATACAGTCCCATCCTCCAACTAGAGGCAGAGAGGCAGATGTGCAACAGCCAGAGCTGGAAGGCAAGGGGCAATCTTGGTCTCAGAGACCGGCATCCTCCACCAAACTGTGAACAGGCTCCCAGTTGCTAACTACATCTTCCTGGGATCGTGAATGTTTGACATCAGGAGGGTTGCAGCCTGAAATCAGCTCCCCAGAAGAGACACACAGCACACCTGGGAAACCAAGTTGCCAGGACCAGGGAGGTGATTAAGATGCAGGGCCCACCTGGGACAGTGTACTCCCCAAACACCTGGTTGCCTGAGCTGCTCGGGCTTGGTAAGGGCACAAAATGCTCACCCACCTGAGTCTGTGCCCTTGCAGAGCACACAAGAACCTGAACCAGAGCAGCTTAGACCTGGGACGTGCATGAAATGCAGGGTCCACTTTGGACAGTACCCCTGCAGAGCAACCTGGAAAACTGAGCAGTGTAGACCCAGAAAACACAAGCCACTATGAGCTGGGGCAAACTTATTGTGGTCCATACACTGCGAGCACTCCCCACACACGCCAGTGATCTTTGTTTGCAGGGTTCCTCCCTCTCCACAACACAACTAAACAAGTGAGCCTACGTGACTACCTTTGCCCGTTTGTGTCAGGGTGGAAATTAAACACTGAAGAGACTTGGAAACAGAAGAAGCCAAAATAAAGAAGAGGGACCTTGCTCTGAAAGTGACAGGTGCAACAGATTAAAATCCTGTTGTTAACATTGACTAAGCATTGGAAGGGGCCTATAAACCTTCAGTTCAGTTCAGTTCAGTCACTCAGTCATGTCCAATTCTTTGCAACCCCATGGATTGCGGCAGGCCAGGCCTCCCTGTCCATCACCAACTCCCAGAGTTTACTCAAACTCATGTCCATTGAGTCAGTGATGCTATCCAACCATCTCATCCTCTGTACTCCCCTTCTCCTCTTGCCCCCAATCCCTCCCAGCATCAGAGTATTTTCCATTGACTCAGTTCTTCACATCAGGTGGCCAAAGTACTGGAGTTTCAGCTTTAGCATCAGTCCTTCCAATGAACATCCAGGACTGATTTCCTTTAGGATGGACTGGTTGGATCTCCTTGCAATCCAAGAGACTCTCAAGAGTCTTCTCCAACACCACAGTTCAAAAAAACCTTGAGAAGAAGTATAAGTTAGGACAAGGAACTATCTGAAACTGAGCTGACCCCACACTGCCTATAACAGCTCCAGAGAAATTCTCAGATATACTTTTACTATTATCATTTTTAAATTATTCTTACTTTTAAGTTCTTTATTATTCCTTTAATTTTCATTTTTATGACCTACTATTACCTCGCAGAAAACAAGACCATATTTTTAAAGCAAATTTCATATATATATATATTTTATAATTTTGTGATTGATTTTGTTTTGTATTTTTGAGAGTCTAACCTCTACTCTGGACTTTTAATCTTTGCTTTTTGGTATTTTTTAAATCAATTTTGTACCTTTAAGGACCTAATATTCAATTATCATTACCATCTTTCTAAATTCCATGTATATGTGTTAGTATACTGTATTGGTGTTTTTCTTTCTGGCTTACTTCACTCTATAATCGGCTCCAGTTTCATCCACCTCATTAGAACTGATTCAAATGTATTCTTTTTAATGGTATGCAAGACAGCAAAAGAGATACAGATGTAAAGAACAGACTTTTGGACTCTGTGGGAGAGGGAGAGGGTGGGATGATTTGGGAGAATGGCATTGAAACATGTATAATATCATATAAGAAACGAATCACCAGTCTAGGTTCGATGCAGGATACAGGATGCTTGGAGCTGGTGCACTGGGATGACCCAGAGAGATGTTATGGGGAGGGAGGTGGGAAGGGGGTTCAGAATTGGGAACACGTGTACACTTGTGGCAGATTCATGTTGATGTATGGCAAAATCAAGGCAGTATTATAAAGCAAAATTTAAAAAATAATTTTAAAAAAATTTTTAAAAAGAATCTAATATTCAGTATCCATTTTCACTTAGGGGTGTGATTACTGGCTTGATTGCTCTCTCCCCTTTTGACTCTCCTTTTCTCCCCCAGGTCACCTCTCTCCTCCCTCCCCCTTCTCTTCTCTACTTAACTCTGTGAATCTCTCTGGGTGTTCTGGGCTGTGGTAACACTTAATGAGCTGATTACTGGCTGCACTGGTCTCTCCCCTTTTGATTCCCCTTCTTCTCCCCCTGGTCACCTCTATCTCCCTCCTCCCTCTTCTCTTCTCCATGTAACTCTGTGAACCTCTCTGTGTGTCCCTCACTGTGGAGAATTTTTTCACCATTAACCTAGATGTTTTATCATCTGTGCTGTATGGGTGGAGAAGTCTTGAGCTACTATAAGTCAGAGGCAGGAGGCTTAAATCCAAAACTTGAGAACACCAGAGAACTCCTGACTCCAGGGAACATTAAGAGACAAGAGCTCAGCCAAAAGCCTCCATACCTACACTGAAACCAAGCTCCACCCAAGAACCAACAAGTTCCAGAGCAAGACACACCACAGTAATTCTCCAGCAACACAGGAACATAGCCCTGGGCATTTAAAGACAGGCCGCCCAAAGCCATGCCAAACCCATAGACACCCCAAAACTCACTGCTGAACACTTCGTTGCACTCCAGAGAGAAGAGATCCATCTCCACCCACCAGAAGACAAACACAAGCTCTCCTAACCAGGAAACCTGATAAGCCACTAGTCCAACCCCACCCACAGGGAGCAAGCTCCATAATAAAGAGGAACAACAAACTTCCAGCCTACAGAAAGGCCACTGCAAACAGAGCGATCTAAACAAAATGAAAAGGCAGAGAAATATTCAGCAGGTAAGGGAACATGATAAATGCCCACCAAACCAAACAAAAGAGGAGGAGATAGGGAGTCTACTTGAAAAAGAATTCAGAATGATGATAGCAAAGATGATCTAAAATCTTGAAAACAAAATGGAGTTATAGATAAATAGATTAGACACAAGGATTGAGAAGATGCAAGAAATGTTTAACAAGAACCTAGAAGAAATTTTAAAAGAGTCAATCAATAATGAATAATGCAATTACTGAGATCAAAACCACTCTGGAGGGAACCAACAGTAGAATAACTGAGGCAGAAGAGGATAAGTGAGTTGGGAGATAGAATAGTGGAAATAAATGAGGCAGAGAGGAAAAAATAAAAAAGAATTAAAAGAAATGAAGAAAACCTCAGAGACCTCTGGGACAATGTTAAATGCCCAAAATTTTGAATCATAGGAGTCCCAGAAGAAGACAAAAAGAAAGGGTATGAGAAAATACTTGAGGAGATAATAGCTTAAAACTTCCCTAAAATAGAGAAGGAAATAGCCACCCAGGTCCAANGAAGGGACGACTGAGGATGAGATGGCTGAATGGCATCACGGACTCGATGGATGTGAGTTTGAGTGAACTCCGGGAGTTGGTGATGGACAGGGAGGCCTGGCATGCTGCGATTCATGGGGTCGCAAAGAGTCAGACACGACTGAGCGACTGAACTGAACTGAACTGAAGAACCATGGCATTCCAAGTGCAGCCACAAAGAAGATTACCCCTCGCTGAAGATTAAAACTCAAGATATATTTAATGACTATATATTCTGTTGAGGCAGAATGAATAGATAGGCATTAGTAAGATTTTCTAAGGGAATAGTGATTTCTCACAAGGAAAATGATGACCTATTGATTGCTCTCATATATACTAGAAACAGAAAAGCAGAAAATTAGTTCAAAATATGGCAAGAAAGATTATTTCAAATAATTTGTCATATTTTGAGATGATTCCTTTCTCTAAAGATTTTATGTGGAAATTTTTATTTTCAACCTCATTCTGTCTGGGACAGTTTACCACCAGCATTTCTCAGAGTGTTCTGAATACTGAGGATTTCCTCAAAATAGAGATTCTGTCATTAAATGTCTTGCATATTATTTCAAAATATTGATTTAGACATATTAAGGAAGGGTATTTGTTCAGACTTGTAATGACCCCTTCAGTGCATTGTTCAAATTTTTCCTAACTTATGTTATCCCTTCAAGAATAACAACAGCCAAACAAATCTTCCAAGAATTATCCCTTTAACATCACTGCCTACATAAGTATATCTTTGGAGCTTTTTATTTTAAAGGTACGAAGAGTTTCTAACCCAGTGGTGAAGAACCCACCTGCCAATACAGGAGATGCAGATTCAATTCTTGGGTCCAGAAGATCACTTGGAGTAGGACATGACAACCCATTCCAGTTTTCCTGCCTGGGAAATCCCATGGACAGAGGAGCTTGGCTGGCTAGAGTCCATGGGGTTGCAAGAGTCAGACATGACTTAGTGACTAAACAACAATCAGTTGACAGTAGGTAGAAAATATTTGGGGAGATAAGTCAAATGTTCATGTGGTTGACAGTTAACCAAAAAAGAGACACGAAGTAAATAGGGAAAGACAACAGCACAAAATGGGATATTTTATTGTCACTTTAAAAATGCATCAATGTCAACATTGTTGCCTCATGTGAAGTTAGTTAACTTAATGTACAATTTATAAATAGAGCAGTCATTTTACTGTACACGAGAAACTAACACAACTTTGTAAATCAACTATACTTCAATGAGAAGAAAAAGAGTAAAGTACTATACTCAAGAGTCCTTGCTCTTGAGGGGCCTCTACATATTCTTTCAATATTATTGTCAAAATCCATAACAGAGGTTTGTTCTTCACAGAGAGAATTGTTAGAAAATAACTTCATACTGGTGAGTAAGTGGGGGCAAGATAGGTGGTTTGCTAGAAAGTGTGTACATCTCCTTTGAATGAATGAAGCCCAGAAGCCTTACTGAGCTACAACCCAGGCTCTGTTGGGTCCTTTGTTCTGGCACTTCACAAAGATTCTGAGCTTGACCTGACTGGAAGGTGGCTGTTATGCCTCAGAGTATTTTTACATTGTCCTCAGAGGAAGCGTTCCATGCAACACTGTGTAGGAGAGCTGCAAGACTGAGTGGGCACTTCCCTGAGACTCCAAGAGTTTTACTTGCTTGTTGATAAATGTTTGTATTTCCAGCTGTATTTTATCAGTGTTACATCCCCTCTGGCTCCAAACATAAGTGGCCACTAATGTTCAAAAAGTACCCAAAAATCCTTAAGCAAACAAAATGGCTTCAGTCAATTTCTAACACCAGGACTTTGGCATTTGATATTAAAAAGTGACCCAATGTAAGGAATACTTTTATTTTCAGCCTTCCTTGATATTTAAAAAAAATTCTAGTCTTTCAAATCTATCACAATCCCTTTTGATATTAGTAACTTGACCAGTGGATTCTAATCATCTATACACAGATACTATATATAGATAAGACATAATAAGACTTTATTTAACAAGGACTTTTTTAGGCAAAAACTTAATGCCAAATACTACTGAAAACTAATTTTATTATGTGTTTTTAACCAAACCCATTTGTTTTTGCATTTTGAAGGAATTTTCTAGGAAAAAAACAACCCCCAATTAGTGATCATTGAGTTGAGTGTTTACTGTCTTTATTACATTTTCGGGCTTCCCTGGTGGGTGGGATAGAAAAGAAGCTGCCTGCAATGTGGGGGACCAGGGTTCGATCCCTGGGTTGGGGAAGAATGCCTAAAGAAGGAAATGGCAACCCACTCCAGTAATTTTGCTTGGAGAATTCTATGGACAGAGGAGCCCTACAGGCTACAGTCCATGGAGTTACAAAGAGCTGGACATGACTAAGTGACTCAGCACATAATGAGAAAATACTTCTTTCTGTTTTCTTTGNAGGCTTTGGCATAGTCAATAAAGCAGAAACAGATTTTCTCTGAAACTCTCTTGCTTTGTTGATAATCCAACGGATATTGGCAATTTGATCTCTGATTCCTTTTCCTTTTCTAAATCCACTTGAACATCTGGAAGTTCATGGTTCACCTACTGTTGAAGCCTCACATACTGTTGGAGAATTCTGAGCATTACTTTGCTAGTTTGTGAGATAAGTGCAATTGTGCTGTAGTTTGAACATTCTTGAGCATTGCCTGTCTTTGAAATTGGAATGAAAACTGACTTTTCCAGTCCTGTGGCCACTGCTGAGTTTTCCAAATTTGCTGGCATATTGAGTGCAGCACTTTCACAGCATCATCTTTTAGGATTCAGAATAGCTCAACTGGAATTCCATCACCTCCACTAGCTTTGTTCGTAGTGACATTTCCTAAGGCTCACTTGACTTCGCAATCCAAGATATCAGGCTCTAGGTGAGTAATCACATCATCGTGGTTATCTGGGTCATGAAGATATTTTAAATGAGATATTTAAATTTTCATTTTACATATTTTTAAAAGATATTTTTAATGTCTTTTAGATTATAAATGATAAATTTAAATGAGAAATGAAGATGTGTTAAATGATAGTGGTCAGCTTTTTGAATGTATATTTAATTATATAGAAAGTAAATTATTCTTTTAAGTGAGTTATCTGTGAAAGTCACTTTTTAAATACCTCTTAAAAACCAAAATAATCCATTATACTTTATAGCCATATGTCTGAGAAACAGGAAACTGGGTTCTGTCCAAGGAGATTCAACATATTTTAATGATAGAATATATTTTGCCTTGCATAAATCTGGCATGATAGCAGGAATCAAACCTGTTAATAGGAACTCCTCCAAAGCTGTGATACAATTAAATCTTTTCCTTCTTTTTAGTTATTAAAATAGAAGCTTACTGTATTTATTGTTACTTTTATATGTCATGAAGTAAGCCAGAAATTTCTCACCATATTTGTCTGATAAAATATCATAAACATTTGACTCTCATTAGGATATGTAACTCTAAAATAATTGAATCTTCATCAAGTGAATGAAATTCTATAGATCATATTGGGTTTCTTTTCCTTATTGATTTCATATTACAGAGCAAAGGAACCATCTTCTAAGTGATAATCAATAATCAGTGATAGAAGAATGAGATATTATGTCTTGTAATTTTATAAACACACTGATTTTAATCTACCTTCAATTGTCTTTCATTGATGTCTCTTGGGGAAGAAAGTTCAGCCTTGGAAAAGCAAGTTTTGAACTGGCTGGGAAAAGACTGAAGTGTATACATCTACTTTTGTCTCCCAGCTATTTTCAGTACTTCATTTAAATTTTATTATTGCATTTCAGAGTTTATGAAATTTATCAGATGAATTGCCAACTTGAGCCAAGTAGTGCATGTGCTGGCAGCCATGCTGTTTGATGTCCTATAACAACCATTTTCTCTTCCAGTTCAATGTTCTTCTGCTGTTTTTAGAGAAAAGGAAAAGCTAAATGGGTCATCTGGTTGACCATATCTGCATTTGAGAAACAGATACAGCCTATGTTCAAGTCGTAGATCTGTCCTGTTCCTTCTGTGGCATAATACTATGGCAGTTCAAACCTCAATGAGAGACACAGCTAAATACAAAATCATTAAGAGAAAAGGCAGAAGGGACTGCACTTTCAGAATCAGCTTTTAACTTTTATTGCTTCCCTGGTGGGTCATATGGTAAAGAATCTGTCTTCAGTGTGGGAGACCCAAGTTCAATTCTGGGGTCGGGAAAATCCTCTGGAGAAGGGAATGGCAACCCGTTCCAGTATTTTTGCCTGGAGAATTCCATGGACAGAGAAGCCTGGCAGGTTATAGTTCACAGGATCGCAATGAGTTGGACACGACTGAGGGACTTTCAGTTCACTGTAAGACTGCCCTGCAGATATCCTTGCCCCACATTGCTGCCTGGGTCTGTGTACATGTCTGTGTCCGCTTGTATCTGCATGTGTATCTTTGTTTCCTCACCTATGCCCAGTGAGGAAGCTGAGCTTGGAGTAAAAGAAGACGGGATAGCCAGGAGCTCCCAAGTTACACTTCAGCTATCTTTTCTTGCACTGAATAAAACTGCCATTCTTCCATGAGTGGCTTGGCAGCTGTGTGGCTGTGCGCAAGCTGAGTGACCACATTAAGTCACCATGGAGACTCTTCTCACCATGGTGTTGGGAGAAGGTATTTACCTCTTTGCACCTCAGGAGGAGGATTTTCTGTATCTTCCCAAGACAGAAAAGAAGACTCAAGCTGGTAATAGCTGCCAGGGGAATGCTTTGATATTCCACCTCCATTTTCACAAATATATTGTAAGACAGGCTACACCAGATATCAACACCTTTCTTTTTAACTGATCATCCAGTTAAAGCACAAAAAAAGCAATTTTCTTGAAGTCACACAGTTGCTTATGGGTAAAATAATATATGCTATTAGTAGCTATATTATTAGGTATTTTAATTCTAATCTCTATTCCCTTTCCTTGTTAATTAGAATAAGGCAGTTTTTGTTTTTTCTCTTTTCCTAAAAATTAAATTAGTCTCCTGGGAAATTAAAGCACTTCTTTGGAAAATATCCCTAAATCCCTACTTCTACTCCTTAGCCTTTCTGAGTTTCATCTGAACCTATTAGGCTGAAATAAGCTATACATTGTCTAGCAAATTTTTGTCATATCTGTGATTCCCCAGGTCCACAGATGGGCTGTCCTACTAACTTTTCTTGTCTTAGGAAACTTAGCTATGTCCTAATGAAAATAATTTTTCCTAACTTCCCATTTTCTGCTTAGAATTTTCACTCATGTTTTAAAGAAACACCTTTTGACATATTTTAAATCTAACTAAGCTGGGTGGAGAGGAAAATCATCAGGCCAGCCAGGTGTGACTTAAATCACCTATGAATATGCAGTGTAGGTGATGAATAGATTCAAGGGATTAGATCAAGAAAACAGTGTGCCTGAAGAACTATGGACAGAGGTCTGTAATATTGTACAGGAGACAGTGAACAAAGCCATCACAAAGAAAAAGAAAAGCAAGAAGGAAAAGCAGTTGTCTGAGGAGGTCTTATAAATAGCTAGAGAAAGAAGAGAAGTAAAAAGCAAGGGTGAAAGGGAAAGGTATATCCAACTAAACACAGATTTCCAAAGAACAGCATGGAGAAACAAGAAAGCCTTCTTCAATGAACAGTGTATAAAACTAGAAGAAAAAAACAGAAGGGGAAAGACTAGAAATCTCTTCAGGAAAATTGGAGCTATCAAGGGAATATTTTGCCCAAAGATGGGCACAATAAAAGACAGAAATGTTAGAGATCTAGTAGACACTGAAAAGATCAAGAAGAGATGGAAAGAATGCATGGAAGAGCTGTACAAAAAAATCTAAATGAACCAGATTACTACGATGGTTTAGTCAGTCACCCAGAGCCAGACATTCTAGAGAGTGAAGTCAAGTGGGCCTTAGCTAGTGGATGCAATGGAATTCCATTAGAGCTATCCAAAACCCTAAAGGATGATGCCATCAAAGTGTCACATTCAATATGTCAGCAAATCTGGAGGACCCAGAAGTGGCCACAGGTCTGGTAAATGTCAATCCTCATCCCAATTCCCAAGAAAGATAGTACTAAAGAATGTGCTAACCATCGGACCATTGCACTCATCTCCTATACTAGTAAGGTCATGCTTAAAATCTTCCACGCTAGGCTTTAGCATTATGCAAACTGATAACTTTCAGATGTCCAGGCTGAGTTGAGAAAAGGAAGAAAAACCAGAGTTCAAATTGCCATCATTCACTGGAGCACAGAGAAAGTGAGGGAATTCCTTTCCACTGATTCATTGACTATACCAAACCCTTTGACTGTGTGATCATAATAAACCATGAAAAGCTCTTAAAAAGATGTGAATACCAGACCATCTTACCTATCTCCTGAGAAACCTGTATGGTGGTCAAGAAGCAACAGTTAGAACTGCATGGAACAACAGATTCATTCAAGATTGAGAAAGGAGCATGACAAAGCTGTCTGCTGTCACCCTGTTTGTTTAATTTATATGCTGAGCACATCATGAGAAATGCCAGGCTGGATGAGTTACAAGCTGAAATCAAGACAGGTGGGAGAAACATCAACAAACTCATTTGTGTGGATGACACCAATCTAATGGCAGAAAGCGAAGAGGAACTAAAGAGCCTCTTGATGAGGGTGAAGAAGGAAAGTGAAAGAGCGGGCTTAAAACTAAATATTAATTGGGGGGGAGGTTCAAAAGGGAAGGGTTAGATGTATACCTATGGCTGATTCATATTGAGGTTTGACAGAAAACAGCAAAATTCTGTAAAGCAATTATCTTTCAATAAAAAAATTAAAATTAAAAAAACTAGATACATTTTTTAAAAAAACTAAAATCATGCATCCAGCCCCATTACTTCATGGCAAGTATAGCGGGGAAAGGTGGAAGTAGTGACAGATTTCCTCTTCCTAGGCTCTAAAATCACTATGGATGGCAACTACAGCCATGAAATCAGAAGTTTGCTTCTTGGCAGGAAAGCTATGACAAACCTGGACAGTGTGTTGAAAAGCAAAGACATTACACTGCTGACAAAGGTCCATATAGTTAAGGATATGGTCTTCCCTGTGATCATATACGGTTGTGAAAGCTGGACTGTAAGGAAGGCAGAGTGCCAAAGAATTGATGCCTTCAAACTGTGGTGCTGGAGAAGACTCTTGAGAGTCCCTTGGACAGCAGGGAGATCAAATCAGTCAATCTTAAGGAAAATAAACCCTGAATACTCATTGGAAGGACTGATACCGAAGCTAAAACTCCAGTATTTTGGCCATTTGATGGGAACAGCCGACTCATTGGAAAAGTCCCTGATGCTGGGAAAGATTGGGGACAGAAGGAAAAGAAGGTATCAGAGGAGGAGATGGCTGGTTGGCATCACCGATGCAATGGATGTGAACTTCAGCAAACTTTGGGAGATGGTGAGGGACAAGGAGGCCTGGCATGCTGCTGTCCATGAGGTAACAAAGAGTCAGACACGACTGGGCAACTGAACAACAACAAATGGAATCTAGAATAAGAGCACTGATGAACCTATATGCTGGGAAGGAATGAGGATGTTTTTAAAATAAAGAGAACCACAGGCTTGCTTCCTGCCTTTTCAGATCAGTTCACCCAGTAAAAACAGGGAGGAGGGCCTCCCCTCCTCTCCTGTCAAACCACCTACTCTGGAACGCTCCCCCCCCACCGCCTGCCTTTCTTACCGCCCCTCCTCCCAATGACCTGAAATCACAGAATAACATAGCAACACCTGTCCAAGCTGGAGGAACCTTTGGAACCAGCACTGCTGGGCAGAGCTCTGAGTCTTAAGCCTCACTTGTCCCATTTTACCTTCTGCCTGGAAAGACCCTCACTTTGAGCCCCTCCTTAATTTTTTCTGCCTTGTGAGCATTCACTCACTTAGTTTCAACCCCAGATTATCCCCTCAATCAGGAAACCCTCTCTATCCTCTCCTTTTCTCACACCCAGTTTTCTGGGTGTTTTTCTCACCTGGAACATTTATTCATTTATTGATTTACTCAACAAATGTTTCTAAAAACTCGGTAAGTGCCAGGCACTGAGCTGAGCAGAAACCACACACCACTGAACACAGCTCACCAGCTCCTGTCCTCAAAGAGGTTGGAGTCTGGTGGAGACATTACTAAAAGTGAGCACACAGAAAAATATGTAATTACAGCTAGGATGACAGCCAGGAAGAGAATAAGGGCGGTGCCTGGAGCCTGCAGCTCCAACTCTGAGATTCCAGCAGCAGCAGCAGCACTCTGATCACCTGCTGCAGGGGCTCCAGAACCAAGCAGTGAGGCAGCCGATGGGGCCTCTGCAAGCCTGGGACATGCACCTCCTACTCACCTACTGGTTCCCGGAGACATGAGGGCATAAACATATGCCACCACAGTGAGGAAGGCCTTTGTCAGGCAGCAAGGTGTGACAGACACTAGGGCTGTGAGGCAATGATTCCTTAAGAGCCACAGTGAGGGCTGTTCACCAATAACCATGATGAGGCGGGGAGGCAGCTCATTGGGTAAAACATGATCCAGGGACGTGGATAGTGAGCTGGTCAGAATTCTGTCAATCCCTGCTCTTGTATTCTTAGGATTAATTAATAGGGGGTGTTACAGTCTCTTAAAAATCTCTCTGGGAAGACACAATAATACTTTTGTGAAACTATTTCCATTTTTGAAAAAGAGTCCAAAAATGTCAACTCCCTCTGAAAAATAAAAGTGCACATATAAAAAAAAGAACATCACTAATTGCTGAGTATTCATGAGGANTCGCATCTCTTGTGTTTACTATTTGGCAGCTGGGTTCTTTACCACTGAGCCACCTGGGAAACCCCTAATTGAGAATACAGAGAAATTGGATAGTGAGGGGAAGAAAGGAAAAACTTAAAGTGACTGTAAACTTAAAAAGAGATGCTCTTTATGAATTTGTGAATGCTTGAGAATGAGGAATTCAGAGTGACCTTCTGTTATTTTTTATTATGAGTAAAAATTCCAAATCCTATTTATTAATATAAGAAGAAATTTTTTAATCAAATAAAAATCTCAATAAAAATGAAGTTCCATATTTATTTCTTGAGGAATGTTACATACAATATGTGAGATCCATTCTGTTGTGTTCTCTGTGCATGTGAATCTCTGGTGCTTCAGAAGAGTCACTGGAGAAGAGAGATGGTTAATTGAGCCTGAATCTAATAGCTGCCAATGTTGTCATCACCAGGTAAGGTTTTTATGCTCTCAGAAACTTAATTTAGCAAGGGTAGTAAACATAACATTGAAGTAGCTGGAAACCTTGGAAAAGCGTTGAAATTTGCCACATGACTACTTTCTGATATAATAAATGAGAAGGTTGGTCTCCCTCAATGACTTCCAAATAGAGTTGAAGGAACATTGTGGACTGTTGGGCCATGACAGTTTTTTCTGACTTGTGGCCACATGGAAATTAAAGGAAGATAGTACAATAAATTTTACATAAAACTAAATCTAAGTAGTTTTTAAATCTTGAAATTATGTAGGTTCTATTTTGTTGCTGTTAGGAAGTCCTTTCTTTTATGAAATGATAATAAAGTCTGATGGTAGTTTTACTTATAATATTTTACTTTACAAAATTGAAGCTTCCTGATAATTAATTATTTATATCCTTACTTAGCAACCCTCTGACAGTCTCCCACAGTGTTTTATCAAAACCTAAAATTCTGGTGCCATTAAATAGACAGTGCTACCTATCTTCCCCAACCCCCCGCCATTTGAAACATTTGAATGGATCTTTAATGAGAATTTTAGTTCAGTTAACTAAAATAGACACAAGCATAATTTAGTAATCTAATATGAAGATCCATCAGAAAGGTAAGGACATTTTGAGAAATGCAAAGAATGTGACTTTATTCACAATATATGCACCATGAAATGGACACTTTCCATTGTATTGGTTACTTCAAAATTTAAATCCTACTTGTTTTTTCAGTCAATATTTTTCATGGCTGATACTGAATATTAACCTGTTTCTTTCCCAACAATATCCATTGGCTACCCATGATACAACTGATTTTTACATTTAATTTGAAAACTATGGCTCAATGTTTAAAAAATCAGGTTAAATGATTTCTAAGATTTCAATTACCTCTAAATTTCCATTGATTTGTGAGTCAAAGTAATGTCATAGAAAATATGTGGAAGCTTCAAAAAACAAAAAAAACATTTGTGCAAAGATGTTCACATTTTGAAACATGACTGCCTAAGTCTGGTTAGTAAGAAAAATGGGTCCAGTAAGGAAAGGTAGATGCACCCCAGGAGTTGGGTGAGTGGGACCAGAAAGGGAGAGAGTGCATATGCCATGAGAACAAGCTCTCTAGGAGTTCACATTGGTAAGAAACATCAAAGAATGTGTGTCAGGAAGAAAAGGGGTTTGGTCACAGAAGTGACAAGACCCTGCTCTTCAAGAGGTGATAGTACAAACAGCTTACCATGAGAGTTTACAGTCCATGAGAACAGGAGAAATCAGCTAATATTGTTTTGACAGTTTAGCAGCTATACACACTCCCCAGTTCTTTGCCTGGTTGTGAAAAGAACAGACAGCTGAGAAAAATCAACTGAAGATACTGCAAGTGGAGTGAGAGAGCCGACAGAAACTCCTCTAGGCACTGCAGACTGTCAGATGGCAGGGACTGAAGAGCAGACAGGAGAGCAAGTAAGACCTCACACAAGCATTTCCAGAAGAATGAAATCTCCCTGGATGCAGAAAATTTACTGTAGGCCTGAAGATTAAAGCAAATTTCCCAATTATGTAGAGAGCTGACACACGAGCTCTAAAGCTGAGAGATATTTCCTACAGTTTGGAAAACCTCTGCTTGGATGTAAAGCACAAAGATAATACTGGAATTTTGGACTTCCCTGGTGGTCCAGTGGTTAAGAATCCACCTGTCAATGCAGGGAACACAGGTTCCATCTCTGGTCCAAGAAGATTCCACATGCCTCAGAGCAACAAAGCCCATGCCCTACAACTACTGAAACCTGTGCATCCTAGAGCCTGTGCTCTGCAACAAGAGAAGCCTCTGAAAGGAGAAACCTAAGAAACACAACTGGAGAGAAACCCCTGCTCCCTGCAACTGGAGAAAGCCTGTGTATAGCATTAATAAGTAAATAAATAAATATTTAATACTGGAATTTCATGAGACCTTACATTCAAAGTCTGCCAGAGAAAAGGTCTGATCCTAGTCTTAAAACATTTGAAACCAGTGATAAGCTGCATGAACTGAAGCTTCAAGAAAACCTAGACACAGATTAATCACAGATCAGTTTGACTCAGTTCTTCAATGTCCTCAAGAAAGACAATGATTTCTATGGAGACAAATATTATTTACCACAGCCTCTACTTTTCTACTACACAAAATGCCTAACATAAAATTGTAAATTATAGGACACAGAAAGAAGCAAGAAATGTGGCCAGTGGTCAAAAGAGAAAACAGTCAATAGAAGCAAAAAAGGAAGCTATATATTGCCAAACCAGGATTTTTTAAATGACTGTCATGAAAATACCAAAAGATCTAGAGGAAAGAGAGCAAAATGAATGTGAAGAGATGAATAATTTCAGTAAACATGAAAACTCTAAAAAAGAAATTTAAGTGGTAGAAATAAGAAATATGGAATTAGAAGAATTCACTACATGGGTTTTACAGCATATTGGACACAGTAGAGTAAAGAATGAATAAACATCAAGACAGGACAACAGAACGTTTTAAAAGTTAAACACAAAAGAATGGAAAAAAATAGAGCACCTAAGATATTTAGGACAATAAGTAATCTAGCATATGTGTAATTGAAATTCCATAAGGACAGGAGAGTGAGAGAGAGACAAGAGAAATACTTGTAAACATAGCAGGTGAGAATTTTCCAAAAATTTTTAAAGGTATTATCCCAAATATTGAAAAGTTCAGTGAACCATAAATGATCCTGTAACAGCTGAATATCCCTATGGAACAAAATGAATTTTGACCTTTATCTTACCCCTTTTATAAAAATTAATTCATTATATGTCATAGAAATAAGTATAAAACACAAAACCATAAAGCTCTTAGAAGAAAAAAATGACATATCTTTTCCACCACAAACTATCTTAAACAAGATGCAGAAGTATTAAACATAAGAAACAATTTAAATGAAGAAAATAAGTGACCCATAGACTGAGAAATCATAGTCATTGTATACACCAAATAGCAAAGGATCATATCCATTATATATAATAAACTATAACTCAACAACAAAATATGAACAATTTTAAGAAACTATTAAAAGATTTAAAGGAACAAGTCACAATAGGTTCGATGCAGGATACAGGATGCTTGGGGCTGGTGCACTGGGATAACCCAGAGGGATGGTATGGGGAGGTAGGCGGGAGGGGGGTTCAGGAGTGGGAACTTATGTACACCCATGGCGGATTCATGTTGATGTATGGCAAAACCAATACAGTATTGTAAAGTTAAAAAAAAAATTTTTTTAATTTAAAAAAGAAGTCATATGAATGCCCTATGAGTAAATGAAAAGTTCTTTGTTAGTTATCAGAGAAATGGTAATTAAAAACAAATTATAATTTAATACACACTAGAAGAGCTAAAATTTAAAAAGAANTTAAAAAAAAAATTTTTTTAATTTAAAAAAGAAGTCATATGAATGCCCTATGAGTAAATGAAAAGTTCTTTGTTAGTTATCAGAGAAATGGTAATTAAAAACAAATTATAATTTAATACACACTAGAAGAGCTAAAATTTAAAAAGAAAACCTGACATCTCAAAATGTTAGCAAGTATATAGAGCAATGGAACACAAAAATCACTGTTAGAAATTTAAAATGATACAAGTTCAGTTCAGTCACTCAGTCATGTCCTACTCTTTGGGACCCCATGGACTGCAGCATGTCAGGAAACCCTGTTCGTCACCAATTCCCAGAGTATACTCAAACTCATGATCATTGAGTTGGTGATGCCATCAAACCATCTCATCCTCTGTCATCCCCTTCTCCTCCCACCTTCAACCTTTCCGAGCATCAGGGTCTTTTCAAATGAGTCACTTCTTCCCATCAGTTCAGTTCAGTCGCTCAGTCATGTCCGACTCTTTGCGACCCCACTAATCTCAGCACACCAGGCCTCCCCGTCCATCACCAACTCCTGGAGTTCACTCAAACTCACGTCCATCGAGTTGGTGATGCCATCCAGGTATCTCATCCTCTGTCGTCCCCTTCTCCTCCTGCCCCTAACCTCTCCCAGCATCAGAGTCTTTTCCAATGAGTCAACTCTTCACATGAGGTGGACAAAGTATTGGAGTTTCAGCTTTAGCATCAATCTTTCCAATGAACANTGCCATCCAGCCATCTCATCTTCCGTCGTCGCCTTCTCCTCCTGCCCCTAACCTCTCCCAGCATCAGAGTCTTTTCCAATGAGTCAACTCTTCACATGAGGTGGACAAAGTATTGGAGTTTCAGCTTTAGCATCAATCTTTCCAATGAACACCCAGGACTGATCTCTTTTAAAATGGTCTGGTTGGATCTCCTTGAAGTCCAAGGAACTCTCAAGAGTCTTCTCCAACACCACAGTTCAAAAGCATCAATTCTTGGGCACTCACCTTTCTGTATGGTCCCACTTTCACATCCATACATGACTACTGGAAAAACCATAGCTTTGACAGGATGGACCTTAGTTGGCAAAGTTATGTCTCTGCTTTTTAATATGCTATTTAGCTTTGTCATAGCTTTTCTTCCAAGGAGCAAGCATCTTTTAATTTCATGGTTTCAGTCACCATCTGCAGTGATTTCAGAGCCCAAAAAGTAAAGTCTGTCACTGTTTCCATTGCTTCCCCATCTATTTGCCAATCCCAAAGATGAGCAATGCCAAACAATGCTCAAAGTACTGCACAATTTCATTCATCTCACACACTAGCAAAGTAATGCTCAAAATTCTCCAAGCCAGGCTTCAACAGTATGTGAACTGTGAACTTCCAGATGTTCAAACTGGATTAGAAAAGGCAGAGGAACCAGAGATCAAATTGCCAACATCCATTGGATCACCAAAAAAGCAAGAGATTTCCAGAAAAACTTCTACTTCTGCTTTATTAACAATGCCAAAGGCTTTAACTGTGTGAATCACAATACACTGCGGAAAATTCTTAAAGAGATGGAAATGCCAGACCACTTGACCTGCCTCCTGAGAAATCTGTATGCACGTCAAGAAGCAACAGTTAGAACTGGACATGGAACAACAGCCTGGTTCCAAATGGGGAAAGGAGTATGTCAAGGCTGTATATTGTCACCCTGCTTATTTAACTTATATGCAGAGTACATCATGAGAAACACTGGGCTGGATGAAGCACAATCTGGAATCAAGATATCTGGGAGAAATATCAGTAACCTCAGATATGCAGATGACACCACCCTTATGGCAGAAAGTGAAGAAGAACTAAAGAGCCTCTTAAGGAAAGTGAAAGAGGAGAGTGAAAAAGTTGGCTTAAAACTCAACATTTAGAAAACTAAGATCATGGCATCTGGTCCCATCACTTCATGACAAATAGATGGGGAAGCAATAAAAACAGTGACAGACTTTATTTTGGGGGGCTCCAAAATGATACAATCACTTGGAAAACTGCTTGGCAGCTTTTTAAAAGCTATGTGTGCATTTATCTTTTGACCTAAAAATTCTACCCCTGGGTATTTTACTCAAGAAAAGTAAAAGCTACATGTTCACAAAATATTTGTACAAGAAACTTCATAGCAATCTTATTCATAACAGTTAAAAACTGGGAAAAGCCCAGATATCATCAATAAGAGAATGGATAAACAAACTGTAGTATGTCTATGCAATGAAATACTACTCAAGTTATAAAAAGAAGAAAACTATTAATACCAATACATAAAAAGTGTTGCAGAATCTCAGAAACATTACACTGAGTTATTGAAGATATATAATACATAATGACTATATACATACATGGATATGTGTAACTGACAAATTAAATTAAACTGAATTCTTATGATCTACTTATTTTATTATATGAAAATAATATTTCAATCAGAAGTGCTTTTAAACCCTTCCAAGAAAGTAAAATATATACTGGGTAGTATTTCACTGCAGAATAAAGTTAATATCTATAAGTCTGAGTGAATGAGGCAAAGATATAATCTAGAAACTATCAAGTTTTTTCATACTACTCATGTTTTATTAAGCATGTTAATGATGGGTAAACAGCAAAAATTCTCATTTGTTTGAAAACTGAAAAGAAAAAAGATTATTTAGCACAGAAAAAATGCTATTCTAGTTACGTACTCCTGCAAGATAAACTGCCATAAATTTTAGCAACTTGGGAAAAAGACAGTATTTATTATGTTGTGTGCTTTTTGGAGGTCAGAAATCTGACTCAGCTAATGGTTCTGGATGAGGGTCTCCAATGAGTTTGTAGTCAAGATGTTGTGTGAGACTTCATTCATTTAAAGACTTGATTGGGACTAGAGAATCAGCTTGCATGAAGGCTCACTTATGTGCTATTGGCTGAGTTATCAGTTCCTTGCAATGGGGGCCTCTGCATAGAATCCTCAAGGTATAGCAGCTGGCTTCCATCAAGAGTAAGTAATACTCAAGGCAGGGCAGAAGCCACAGTGTCTTGTATAGCCTAGCCTCAGAGTATAACACAGGTTTGTTAACCTACTCTTCAGGCTAAGACATACATTAAAACTCTAGTTTAGAATAGCAAATGGTAAGGATGGGAAGATTTGACTTCAACGTGTTTACCTCCCTGCTCTTGCTGTGCTAACATGAACTGTCCCAACTCTTTGAGACCTGAACTCAGAATCATATTAGATATGAAAGATAACTATATATATATATATATATATATATAACTATATATATTAAGCCCTATATTGTGAGTAAAAAATGTAATGGTAATTCCAAGAATTAAGGAAAAATTTGAAAAGTATTATGAATTCAGATGAACATAGTGAAAATAACATAAATAATATGCTATAAAATATTATTTATATGTACAATTTTAAGGTAATATTTTGGCTTATTACTGCAAATGAGGTGACAAATTAGTCTCAGTTAAAAGAAGTCATACTAGGCACTTGTCTAGTATTGTCTGGTGCTTGTCTCTCATTCTTCTTTTTGCTTCTGCAAAGCTCTTCATTTCTTTTCTAACTTCTTTTGCTTTTAGTAGTTAAAAAAGAAGCTTTGGCAGTTTCAAATTCTGAAACCCCTCAGAGAGGAAAGTTATGAAATGTATTTCTCTGGATGGATGAGATAAGCTAAAAAGCAGGTGACACCTAGCAGGCTTAAAGTCGACTGTTGCTTTAGTCTTAGGCTATGAATGGATTTAGCACTGATATTTTCATTTCTTTTCCATTATATTTTCTTGTCATTATTGACAAATGTGTCATTTCTTTTTCCACTGGAATCTGCAAAGCAGATACAGAGATTTCCTAGACGAAGTAAGAATTTTTAAAACACAAAGACATACAAATTATATATAGATTATATATATATGTTTTATATATATATATAATCTCCAATATGGAGAAGGAAATGTCAACCCACTCCAGTATCCTTGCTTGGAAAGTCCCATGGACAGAGGAGCCTGGTGGGCTGCAGTCCTAGGGGTCACAAAGGGTCAGGCACAACTGAGCAACTAACACACAACACAATCTCATATATATATATATATATATGGAGAAGGAAATAGCAACCCACTCCAGTATTCTTGCTGGGGAATCACATGGAGAGAGGAGCCTGGTCGGCTACTGTCCATAGGGTCCCAAGAATTGGATATGAGCTCATATAAAATATGAACTCACTATACACAATATTTTGTTCTTGGAAATATTGTGTATAAATCAAAACTTTTAAAATAAATAATATTCCATTCTCCAAAACGCTCTGCCGCCCGCGCCTCCCGCGGCCCGATTCTTAGAAAGCACTCGCGCTTGCGGCTCCCGCGTCTCCCTTCCCAACCCCCACTGCTAGTGGCGGATGCAGGATTCCGCGCTGCTACCCCACTTGGGGATTTGCTGTAGGGCTCGTATTGTAAAGTCAAATTAAAAAATAAATTAATTTTTAAAAAAATAATAATAATAATATTCCACAGGGGAGTTGCTATTTTTAAAATATTTTCAGGAAATTCTCTTAAAAAGCTAGTTTGTTTTGGTAAACCCAGACACTCATAAATAGGATTTATGAATGTATTCACTTTAAATGTATTCACAGATTTAATCCCATGTTTCTTTGACAGCTTAGCTAATAATCATAGCCGAAATACATATCTACACACATAACTTGGTTAGAAGACATTGTGCCTTAATTCACAGAGTGGTCACTTTAAATATATTTCAAGTGTTTCAACAACTCTGTGACATACATATGTTTGGAAATACTATGTCCTTTTTTTTTTAACTTTATTTTACTTTACAATACTCTATCGGCTTTGCCATAAAAAAGCAATGAAGACTCAGAGCGTTTGAATAAGAGACCAACCTGCTGCTGCTAAGTCACTTCAGTCATGTCCAACTCCATGCGACCCCATAGATGGCAGCCGGCCAGGCTCCCCCATCCCTGTGATTCTCCAGGCAACAATACTGGAGTGGGTTGCCATTTCCTTCTCCAATGCATGAAAATGAAAAGTAAAAGTGAAGTTGCTCAGTCGTGTCCAACTCTTAGCGACCCCATAGACTGCAGCCCAGCAGGCTCCTCCATCCATGGGATTTTCCAGGCAAGAGAAGTGGAGTGGGGTGCCATTGCCTTCTCCAAACAAGAACCTAAGTCACCTAATTTCTAGTTCTCTGGTCTATTTGCTGTTTATTCTCCACTGTTTTCATTTTCTGTGCTTAACGTGCAACAGTAAGTCCTGACTAGAAGCTTTTAAATTTTTAATGGTGGTAAAATCCACATAATATAAATTTACCATTTTAGCCATTTTTAAGTGTACACTTTAATAGCATTAAGGATATTCACATTTTTATTTTGCCAACATCACCATCATCTGTCCACAGACCTCTTTTTGTCTTGCAAAATGGAAACACTGCCCACTCTAAACAATAAATTGCCAGTTCCCCCTCCCTCTAGCCCATGGCAACCACCATTTTACTTTCTGTCTCTATGAGCTTAATTTCTCTACATATTTCATATAGGTGGAATCATCCAATATTGTTTTTCTTGCGACTGACATTTCATTTTGCATAGTATTCTCTAAATTCACTCCTGTTGTAAAATGTACTAGAATTTCCTTCCTTTTTAAGACAATAATATTCTACACATATTATAATAATTTAGCTATTATGAATAATGCTGCTATGAACATAGGTGTACAGACATCTCTTCAAGACCCTACTTTTAATTTTTTTGGATATATGCCTAAAGTGAAATTGCTGGATCATATGATAATTCTATTTTTAATTTTTTAGGCACCACCATATGTTTTTGAGAGCAGCTATACTGTTTCCATTCCCACCAATAGTGCACAAAGGTTCTATTTCATCCACACCTTTGCCAACACGTGCTGTTTTCTGTTTCTCAACAGTAGTTGTCCTAATCGGTATGATAGCAGAAGTTTTTTATGACAATTTCATTGAGATATAATACACATGCACAAACAAGTCACCCATTCAAAGAATACAAATCAATGATTTTTACTGTATTCATAGAATAGAGCAACTAAAACCACTATCTCATTCCAGAATACTTTTATTACCCCCAAAAGAAATCTCATGCTTATTAGCTGATATTCCCCATCTACCAGAACATTTCCAGCCATTGGCAACCACAATCTCCTTTGTGTCTCCATACTTTTGTCTATTCTGGACATTTCTTATAAGTGGAGTCATACAAAGTGTGGTCTCTTGTAACTGGCTTCTTTCACCTATCATTGCTAAATAATGCTTCTGTGAACATTTGTGTACAAGTTTTTTATGCACATGTATTTTCATTTCTCTTGAATATTTTCTTCACAGTAGAACTGCTAGATTCTGTGGTAACTCTATGTTCGATCTTTTGAAGAACTGAAACAAAACATTTTTATTCCATTGAATTTTATAGTACCCTTGCATCCTTAAAAAATGAATACACTTTTAGTAGATTGAATTGCTCACAATCATCTACCTCCTACCCATAATACATAAATATTTCACTAATTCTCTGCCTCAGAAAAATTAATGTTCAACAGTAAACATGATTGTACTGTGATGGTTAATTTTATGTGTCAACTTGACTGGTTCAAGGAATACCAGATATCTAATTAAACATTATTATTCAGTGTGTCTGTAAGAATGTATTTGGAAAGAGTAGCATTTGAATTCAGAGAAGGCAGTGGCAACCTGCTCCAGTACTCTTGCCTGGAAGATCCCATGGATGGAGGAGCCTGGTAGGCTGCAGTCCATGGGGTCGCTAAGAGTCAGACATGACTGAGTGACTTCACTCAGAAGTCTGACTTATCCCATCAGCATCCCTGGTTTTCACACCTTCAGGCTAGGATAGGAACTATACCACCAGCTCTCTTATGTCTCCACCTACAAAGGGAAGATTGTGGTCCATCTCAGTCGCCATAATCATGCGNGTGACTTCACTCAGAAGTCTGACTTATCCCATCAGCATCCCTGGTTTTCACACCTTCAGGCTAGGATAGGAACTATACCACCAGCTCTCTTATGTCTCCACCTACAAAGGGAAGATTGTGGTCCATCTCAGTCGCCATAATCATGCGAGCCGATTCCTTAAAACAAATCTCTCTCTACAGATAGAGACTTTGAAAGATAGAGATATAGTATATACAGACATATCTGCTGGCTCTGTTTCTCTGAAAATTCTAATATAATAAAAGTATTACATTGTATACTATCATCATTTATTAAACATTACATATGCGATGCTGGGAGGGATTTGGGGCAGGAGGAGAAGGGGACGACCGAGGATGAGATAGCTGGATGGCATCACTGACTCGATGGCCGTGAGTCTGAGTGAACTCCAGGAGTTGGTGATGGACAGGGAGGCCTGGCATGCTGCGATTCATGGGGTCGCAAAGAATCGGACACGACTGTGCGACTGAACTGAACTGAATTGAACTGATGCTCCAGATGTTATCATTAGAAAAACCACACACGCTCAGTCATGTCTGACTCTTTGTGACCCCCATGGACTACACAGTCCATAGAATCCTTCAGGCCAGAATATTGGAGTGGGTAGACTTTCCCTTCTCCAGGGGATCTTCTTAACCCACGGATTGAACCCAAGTCTCCCACATTGCAGGTGGATTCTCCTGAGCTGAGCTACAAGGGAAGCCCAAGAAAACTGGAGTGGGTAGCCTATCTGTTCACCAGGGGATCTTCCTGACCCAGGAATCAAACTGGGGTCTTCTGCATTGCAGGAGGATTCTTTATCAGTTGAGCTACCAGGGAAGCCCAATATACTTATAATATTTGTATTACATTGTAGTCTATTATCATTTATTAAGCATTATATATGCTCCAGATGTTATCATTAGCACAACTATACAAAATAATTGCTATTATTCTCCCCACCTACTAGATGAGGAAATTAAAATCAACTAGAACAGTACTTCCATTAGAGACATAGTGTAAGCCACATTCATAATTACTCATGACACCACATGGGAAAGTTTTAAGTTTCTAGTAGTCACATTAAAAATAAGTAAAAAGAAAACAGGTGAAGTTAACTTCAACATATATTTAACCCAATGTATCCAACATATCATCATTTCAACATAGAATAAGTATTAAAAAAAAACTATTTTTTTTAGCATTTCAGAAATATTGTGGGTTTTATTACAGATAAACAGAATAAAGCAAATATCTCAGTAAAGTGAGTCATACAATTTTTTTCTTGTTTTCCAATTCATACAAAAGTTATGTTTACTCTGTGCTCTAAACTACTATGTGTTTCATAGCATTTTATCTAAAAAATAATATATCTTAATTTAAAAATATTTTTGTTGCTAAAAATGCTGTCATCTGAGGCTGTAGTAAGTTGTAAACGTTTTGCTGGGGGAGAGTCTTGCCTCCATGTTGATGGATGCTGACTGATTAGGTTGCTGTAGTTTGGGGCCAATGTGGCAATTTTTGTTTTTTTTTTTAAGTAAGAAAACAATGTAGTTTGCACCATCAATTGACTATTCCTTTCATGACTGATTTCCCTGTGTCATATAATGCTGGTTGATGACATTTTACCTATAAGAGGTCATCTTTTAATTAGAATCAAATCTTTGGAGCCCTACCACTGTGTTATCAATTAAGTTTAAATAATGTTCTAAATTCTGTGTTGACATTTCAACAGTCTTCACAGCATCTTCACCAGGAGTAGATTCCATCACTAAAAATCAGTTTAATTGCTCATCCAAAAGAAGTAACTCCTTTGTTATCATCAGATTATTTAGTATGAAAAAAAACTATTAATGAGATATTTTATGTTCTTTTTTTCTTATCAAGTCTGTAAAATGTAATGTTATTATTTATATTTATAGCATCCCTCAATTCAGATGTGTGTGTGTATGTGTGTGTGTGTGTGTGTGTGTGTGTGTTCAGTCATGTCTGACTCTTTGCGGCCCTGTGGACTGTAGCCTTCCAGGTTCCTCTGTCCTTGGAATTTTCCAGGCAAAGATTACTGGAGCAGGTTGCCATTTCCTACTCCAGGGGATCTTCCTGACCCAACAATGGAACTGGAGTCTCCTGCATCTCCTGCCTTGGCAGGTGGATTCATTACCACTGTGCCATATGGGAAACTAATTCAGAACCACAGTTCAAAAGTTCGATAGCCACAAGTGGCTAGTGACTAAAGCAGTAGACAGCACAGGTCTGGAAACTTAATTTGACTTCCTCACACAAGAACCTGAATTCATAACTAGGCTACATTGCTTCTCATACCTAGAGATGTCACATACAGCTGATAAGAAATCAATAAACTGAGAAGTGGTATTTCATATTAAAAGGTAAATTAGAACCTAGACAGTTTCTCAGAAGATAAAATGAATGACTTTTCTCTTCAGGTTGCTTTGTGAATATATTAAAATGAATGCAGGAAAAAATATATAGCTATGTTCCTATATCTGTCTATATGAAATATGAAGTTCTTTGGACCCTGTTTATAGGATGGGGAACTGGAAGAATACTTGTTAGATGGTTCTGAAAATTGGGGGAATATGAAGAAGCTGTAGATTGCAGTTATACACAATCTTCTAGAAATGTTTCAATCCATCAGATCTCTGGATTAAAAACTCACAAGGATCTGCTTTATCTTAGCTCACAGAAGCCAGCAGCTTCCAGATTAAATCTGACCCAAGGAGTCTCCACTGCACAGAAATCACTGAGGCCGTGATCCTTCGATGCTTTGGCCTCAAATACCTGCTTGGCTTCAGCATTCAAAGACTTTACCCTGTAACCAACATCCATGGGGCCCAAATAAGAGCTTATCATCCATTAGTTTTTCAAGTGCATGTCAATGCCAGAACCCAACAGATCAGAATCAAGGAAAGGATATTTTCGGTCTAGACTCTAAATTAAAGTAAATTTAAATTTTGGTAAATCTGAAGCCTGCTTTTAAATTTTTATGTTGCTTCATCTAACTTTCTTTTAAGTTCTAATTCATGGAGTATAAGATCAACCTTTCAATGGAAGCCTGAAATTTTGTAGCTAAATTGAGGTTATGATAACTGGGAAGCAGAAGCAGCAGCAGGAGAAAAAGGAGGAGAGTCGTAGGGAGGGGTGAGGGGAAGAAATAGAGGAAAAAAGGAAGAGAAAGAGGAAGAGATATTATGACAATTCTAATAAGCTTTGCACCCTTTAAAATAGTTGCATATTAGAGAAAAATTTTTGACAAAGCCTGAAGTTAAAACACTGATGATTAAGGGAACTAAAAATGCTTTCTTTGCATGGTGTCTTCTTGTTACAAATACCATGTGTAAGTCACTTTTTCACCAAGCTGTTCTAAAATTAGAGAAAATACAACTCTTCACATTAAAGAAATGCATCTGTAACATACCATTTTAGGCAGATGTGATAAAAATCAGATAGACTATTTTTTAGAAATTAAAATATGATATTTATTTAAAATTAAATCTAAAAGATATTTCACATATTATGCATATGGAAAACATACCTGCATTAATTGTACATTAAACCAGATGGGGTTCATTAACCAGCTGGGGTACATTAAACCAGAGTTCCTGTTTTTTTCCATTGTTTCTTTTTTTTCTTTCTTTCCTTCTCTCTCTCTCTCACTTTCTCTTCACCTTTCTTTCTTTTACCACCAAGTTTGATACATACAGTTTTTATAAAGCCTTAATACAGTGGCTTTTGGTTCAATACTAGGCCAACTGGTTCAATGCAAGAAAAAATAAACAATAAGGCATATGCTTGTAGGTCCTGCAATACCAGACCCCTCATGACTGTAGCCTTAAGAAATTTAAACAAGAGACTTCTGTAGCCCAGTATAACCTTCTATTAAATTGCTACTACTTTTTATAAAAACTTTGGAGACATGGAGGAAAAAACTTTCCCCAGAGCACAGGTGCTATGTGAATAATTAATATCTGTTACCTAGGTGGCTCCATGGATAAAGAATCTGCCTGCAATGCAGGAGACACAGGCAGACGCAGGTTCAATCCCTGGGTCAGGAAGATTCCTTGGAGGAGGACATGGCAACCCACTCCATGGAGAATCCCCATGGATGGAGGAGCTTGGTGGGCTACAGTCCACAGAGAGTCAGACACGACTGAAGTGGCTGAGCACACACTCACACCATATCTTACTTGTGTCCTCGTCTTTATCCCTTGTATCAGTTTCCTTGAGAGGCCACAAAAATTTATCACAACCTGGGTGGTTTAAACAATGAAAATTTGTTCTTTCATACACTGGAGGCCAGAATTCTGAAATTAAGGTGTCAGGGCCATACTCTCTCCAAAGACTCTAGGGAAGAATCCCTCTCTGCCTCTTCCAGCTTCTGGTGTCTCCAGGGGTTCCTAGATTTCTGGCTGCATAATTCCAGACTCTGCCTCCCTCTTTACATGGCCTTCTCTTTTATCCATGTCTCCACTCACACAGCCTCTTTCAAGAACACCTGTCTTTGAATTTAGGACATACCTAAAAAATCCAGAATGATCTCATCTGAAGATCCTTAATGTAATTACATATTAAAAGATTCTTTTCTAAATAATGTCACAACTACAAGATCCATATATGGATGTGTCTTGGAGGTGCCACTAACCCCCACCCCCAGCAAATCTCAACCCCCTGAAGCATGGACTCAGATGGTTCACTGGTACCTGGAAAATGAATTGCCACTTGAGTTCTAAGTAAATATCTGAGAAAGAATAGTGATTGAAAAGAATCAGTTCGGTTCAGTCACTCAGTCGTGTCCAGCTATTTGCAACCTCATGGACTGCAGCACAACGGGATTCCCCATCCTTCACCAGCTCCTGGACCTGCTCACACTCATGTCCACAGAGTCGGTGATGCCATCCAACCATCTCATCCTCTACAGTCCCCTCCACCTCCTGACTTCAATCTTTCCTGGTATCAGGGTCTTTTCAAATGAGTCACTTCTTCACATCAGGTGGCCAAAGTATTGCAGTTTCAGCTTCAGCATTGGTCCTTCCAATGAATATACAGGACTAATTTCCCTTAGTATGGACTGGTAGGATCTCCTTGAACTCCAAGGGACTTTCAAGAACCTTCTCCAACATCACAGTTTAAAAACATCAGTTCTTCAGCACTCACCTTTCTTTATAGTCCAATTCTCACATCCATACATGACTACTGAAAAAAACATAGCTTTGACTAGTTGGACATTTGTGGACAAAGTAATGTCTCTGCTTTTTAATATGCTGTCTCAGTTGGTCATAACTTTCCTTCCAAGGAGCAAGCATCTNTTATAGTCCAATTCTCACATCCATACATGACTACTGAAAAAAACATAGCTTTGACTAGTTGGACATTTGTGGACAAAGTAATGTCTCTGCTTTTTAATATGCTGTCTCAGTTGGTCATAACTTTCCTTCCAAGGAGCAAGCATCTTATAATTTCATGGCTGCACTCTCCACCTGCAGTAATTTTGGAGCCCCCCAAAATAAAGTCTGTCACTGTTTCCATTGTTTCCCCAGCTATTCACCATGAAGTGATGGGACCAGATGCCATGATCTTAGTTTTCTGAATGCTGAGTTTTAATCCAACTTTCTCACTCTCCTCTTTCCCTTTCATCAAGAGACTCTTTAGCTCTTCTTCACCTTCTGCCATAAAGATAGTGTCATCGGCATATATGAGGTTATTGATATTTCTCCTGGCAATCTTGATTCCAGCTTATGCTTCATCCAGCCCAGTGTTTGGCATGATGTACTTTGCTGCTGCTAAGTCTCTTCAGTCGTGTCTGACTCTGTGCAACCCCAGAGACAGCAGCCTACCAGGCTCCTTCGTCCCTGGGATTTTCCAGGCAAGAACACTGGAGTGGGGTGCCATTGCCTTCTCCAATGATGTACTTTACATATAAGTTAAATAAGCAGGGTGACAATATACAGCCTTCATGTACTCCTTTCCCGATTTGGACCCAGTCTGTTGTTCCATGTCCAGTTATAACTGTTGCTTCTTGACCTGCATATAGATTTCTCAGGAGTCAGGTCAGGTGGTCTGGTATTCCCATTTCTTTAAAGAATTTTCCACAGTTTGTTGTGATCCACACAGTCAAAGGCTTTGGCATAGTCAATAAAACAGAANATCCTCTGTCGTCGCCTTCTCCTCCTGCCCCCAATCCCTCCCAGCATCAGAGTCTTTTCCAATGAGTCAACCCTTCGCATGAGGTGGCCAAAGTACTGGAGTTTCAGCTTTAGCATCATTCCTTCCAAAGAAATCCCAGGGCTGATCTCCCTCAGAATGGACTGGTTGGCTCTCCTTGCAGTCCAAGGGACTCTCAAGAGTCTTCTAGTGCTCCTCAAATAGGTCTTCAGAGAGCATCTTAAGTGCGACTTCTTCATACTGAGCTAACCCTGAGTTTGGCTCTTGGATCTCTGTTTATTTTGTCAAATATCAGTAGTTCACAATGGCACCACTAAAAAGTTCTCTGGTCAGCAGCCCAAAACTCTTCCGAGAGCCAGGCCAAGCTGGCCTCTGATTTCATCTTCTAGAAGGCCAGAAAAGCACATGATTCTCATCCACTTTATTTACCACTCTTAAAAAGAGGATTTGCCCTACTCTGATCAGTGAAGTAAGCACACCTGTCAGAATACCCTGGCACAATCCTGGCTTTTATAGTCTGCATTAAAGCATATATTGAAAATAAACATCTTGACTCCTGAGATATTTGTATCATGTTTTTAAGTCACATGATTCTCGCCAAAAATTTTCAACCATAATTAGTGTCATTTTATATGGGCTCTCAGTTCAAACTACATCTCAGGACAGTGGACTTTGAAATAATTATCTTTATTTTATTTAATTCAGATGCCTATGGAAGACTCATTAATTGGAAGGCAATAGTTCTTTCTTTCCTTTGGATTATAGTATCATGTCAGGGCAGAACTCTGAGTCAGATGAGCCCATCAGATTCCCCTGATGGGTATGTTATTTAACTCCTTACTGTAAAAGGTAATGATACTAGTAATTCCTTCACAGGGTTTTTATAAGAAGTATAATTCTTAATTATATAATAAATGCCAATCCTGAGGCCTATGAATCTGAGGGCTCTGGGCCTCCTCATCAATACCTTTCCTAATGGGGTAAGAGGAACCTGAGGCAGATGAGGCTCCAAGGAATGTGGTCACTTGAACTCAGCACCCACTTCTAGTCCAAGTTCTGTGTACTCAGCACCCCAGAGCCCTATTCCATTTGACTCTGGGCCC
Source organism: Neotragus pygmaeus (assembly GCA_006410875.1). Taxonomy (NCBI): domain Eukaryota; kingdom Metazoa; phylum Chordata; class Mammalia; order Artiodactyla; family Bovidae; genus Neotragus; species Neotragus pygmaeus. Next base: position 80,119 of record SJYV01025787.1, on the reverse strand, counting down.
ACTTGCAGAGCCTATGCAGGCCTCCTTGCTGCATTCTTCCTCCTGAGATCTGACCACATCCGAGAAAGGGCCGAGGAGCAGCTGCTGGCAAGTGTCCTCACCAATAAAAATGTAACATTAAAAATATTGACTTGAAGCTTGAGGATAAACTGAGATAATGTATGGAAGCTCCTCAGTGCCTCACATGTGTTCAGAAAAAGATCTGCTCTTAGTGGTATTACTGTATACAGGTAAGGGCTTCCCAGGTGGTGCTAGTAATAAAGAACCCACCTGCTAATGCAGGAGAAGTGAGAGACACAGGTTTGATCCCTAGGTTGAGAAGATACCCTGGAGTAGGGGATGGCAACCTACTCCAGTAATTTTGCCTAGAGAATCCCATGGACAGAGGAAACTACAGGTTACAGTCCATAGGGTCATAAAGAGTTGGACACAACAGCACACATGCACGTACACAGGTAAGAGGGAATAAATTGGCCTCAGTGCCACGTAGGAATTTGTAGAGCTTGCTCCCCTCCTACTTCAGGGCTTTGGACAAAAGTCATCTTCTATATGAGTCTGCTCTTGCCACCCTATTTAAAATTGCAGTCTCCTCTCCATCCCCACATTCTCTAAAGCCCTTCTTTGCTTTATTTTTCTCCAGAGCATTTCATCATCTTGCAATATACTGTATGCTTTATTATTTGTTAATCATGTCTTCTCCCCAAAATACATTAGTAGAATATAAGTCATATGAATATGTAGTAGTATGAAAATGGTGCCTCCCCCAAAAGATACGTCCATCAGAACCTTATTTGAATATGGGCTTACTTAATTAAGGATCTTGAGATGAGGTCATTCTGGGTTAGAGTGGGCCCTAAATCCAAAGTGTTTTGAGAAGAGGGGAGGAAAGGAGATGAGAGGAGAGAAAGAGAGAAGATCAGGGAGCAAATGACATGAAGATGGAGACAGAGATTGGAGAAATGGGACACTGAAGATTGCTGGCAGCTGCAAAGAGTCAGACATGACTGAGCAACTGTGCACTACCACTGACAGATGGGAGAGAAGCACGAGATGGATTCTCTCCCAGAACCATGCAAAGGAACTAATCCAGCCAACACCTTGACCTCAGGTTTTTGTCCTCCAGAACTGTGAGGGTATAAGTTTTTGTCATTTTAAACCATCTAGTTTATAGAGATTTGTTATTATTGGAAACATAACTGGATGTATTAGGAAACCAGTATAGAAAATACAAATTTTTATCTATTTTTATTACTTTATGTGATCTCGATGCCTACAAGAGGCCAGATTCATAATAGGGGTTCAGTGATTGTTGAATGGAAACCATGGACTCAAAATGTCTCAACATGTCTGTGGAAGCACCTTGTCCACCTTGTAGCAGGCATCAACAAACTGCTCCTGTGAAGACCCAGATTGAAACTATTTTTAACTTTGTGAGCCACATGATCTCTCTTCCTATTATTCAACTCAGCTGTTAGAATTGGAAAGTAGCCATCAATAAAACATGAGTAAATGAGTACCACTCTGTTTGATAAAACTTATTCCAGAAATTGATGACAGGCCAGATATACTGACTCCTGGGTATTGATGAGTACCCTCTGAATCTCAAGATCAACTTCTCATCCACCCAAGAACCATTTGGCTGCTATCTCAGTTCTGGTGTGCACAGGACTCAATGCAAGGTACTTTTGACTTTAGTNAGAAAATAAATAGTCATTATCAGACCTAGTACCTGAATTTCCTTGTACAAGAGGTAATTTCTTCTTTCTAGTGCTTCTGTTGCTAAGGATCCAAAAGTATTTTATAACTTATGCTTGAACTAAAGCTATCACTGCTTTTCTTATTAAATATTCTCATAAGAATGAATCCCTCCAAATTATTCTCTATATAGTGCAGACTATAGGCATTCCCAGCAGTTACCCTCTTCTTAAACAATAGCTAAATTATATGCTTGCCCTTCACCACCTTCATTGAATTTAGTTGAGACTACATGAGTGAGTTGTAGGCAATAAAATGCTCTCATCAAGGGATCATATAATTTCTAGATTTGACAATAAAGTAGTTCATGTGATTTTTTTTTCATTTTCATTCTCAATGTACACTTTTCCACCCAATCCTAGAACTGTAAGGCCCTAAAAATGGATACAACTAGAAAAAAAAAACCTAGTCCTCAGAGTTACTGTTTTTAAGAGAATTGCTCTGGAAAACCAGTGACCACGATGATATAATTTATATGAGTGTGCTTAAACTGTAAAGATAATAGGAATTGCTTTTTTTAAAAAAAAATCCAAGCTAATTACACTGCTTGTTGCAGAAACTGCTATTGTAAAGTGAAAGCAAAATACTGTAACCAACACTTAAGAAATGTGTGGTCTTGGTTTAATGCTTAGGTAACAGGAGTGACAAAAAAAGTTGAAACCGACTGCATATAGAGACATCCATTATATATATGTGTGTGTTAAGTTGCTTCAGTCATGTTCAGCTCTTTGCAACTCTGGACTGTAGCCCACCAGACTCCTCTGTTCATGGGATTCACCAAGCAAGAGCACTGGAGNGTTGAAACCGACTGCATATAGAGACATCCATTATATATATGTGTGTGTTAAGTTGCTTCAGTCATGTTCAGCTCTTTGCAACTCTGGACTGTAGCCCACCAGACTCCTCTGTTCATGGGATTCACCAAGCAAGAGCACTGGAGTGGGTTTCCATGCCCTCCTCCAGGATATCTTCCCAGCCCAGGGATTGAACCTGTGTTTCTTATGTCTCCTGCATTGACAAGTGGGTCCTTTACCACTAGCGCCAGGGAAGTCCAAGATATCCATGATAAGAGGAGACAAAACAGTTGCTAAGACAGTTTCCAAAGATTATTTAGGAAACATACCTTATGCACTACACAGGACTAAAGGAGCTANTTGTTGTTGCCCAGCAGTAAGTAGGGTGGTGACCCCTTCAGTCAGCAGTGAACTCTGAAGCCTCAGGATGCCAGAACCCTTCCCCCAGCTTACAAACAACTTGAAGCCTGGAGTTGGAGCTCACTTGATTTACTTCCTGGTCCCCTGAAGCCAGAATTTTCAACAGAAGAAACCTGTTAAACAGAAGAAAAGTGGAAAGATGTGTTTTAAAAGGAGATATACATGTTTAGGAATGAAGACATGTAAGTGTTCTCTTTAATCACACCAAGCTCACTCAGTAGACAGGAGTTCTTTGATAACAGAGTCTTTGTTTTATTTGTAATTGTATCCTTAGGATTTAGCATGCTAACACACAAATGAGAGTGAATGACTGAAAGAATGAATAATCGAATAGGCTATATTCAGATAGATAGATGCACATATTCACACATATACACACACATATGTTCCCATATATATGGTGACTTTTTTTATGTAATATAGATGTCTTTACTGCAGCTTTCTTCATTCTTAAACTGTTCAATAATTATTGTTTTCACTTTTTCAGAGCCCAATTAATTGTACACAGTTACATATTAAAATCACTCACATGTTCTTCTGAGTCTAGGAAGTATCTCTGCAGATACAGCGATGATAGGAAGGAGCACATTCCATCCCCCAAGCCAAAGGTGTTAAGAGATGTGATGTCAATATGCCAGAGGTCCACTCACAACATGTGAACTCTTTGTGTCTGTTGGAAAACATGGGCCAGAGCCAGAATGAAAATTGTATCAATACAGCTTGCCTGTGACGGCCTTTGGGTGTTTTCCTTTAACTTAAGGACTTGACTGACCACAGTGGGAACATAGTAGGCAGCACATCCCTGGAGAGAGAGACCAATGGTAACCAGTATCTCTCCCAACACCAGCTATGGAGCCCCAGGGACTGTCTACTCCACAAAGCATGATAAGACCTGCCACAGCACAGAGTCCAAACTCATACACATAGTGCCATAGTGTACAATGCCAGTGACGTGATGTGTGGGAGCAAGGGTCAGAGGGCTCATTCAGGATCTGAAAATATGCTAGTGAGACTTGTCACAATGCCCGAGCTGCTGAAATCCAGGGCAGTTTGGGCACGCAATGCAAACCTCTCATGCTCTCTGTGACAATGAAGAACTAGCAGACACGCAGTGTAGCCTGTAGTGAAATTCGTGAGCTTCTCTAAAGGATCAGAATGAACTTTTACAAAGTTCCTTACACGGGATGAAATGCTCAGGGGNTTTGGGCACGCAATGCAAACCTCTCATGCTCTCTGTGACAATGAAGAACTAGCAGACACGCAGTGTAGCCTGTAGTGAAATTCGTGAGCTTCTCTAAAGGATCAGAATGAACTTTTACAAAGTTCCTTACACGGGATGAAATGCTCAGGGGCCTCCGTCACACCCTCAGACTCACTTGCTTCTCCACCTTCTTTTCCAGCATGGGCCACTGCATCCTATTCGTGCACGACTGAGCAAACTGTGCGCCCGGCTGAATCGCTATGGGGTCACCACCCTGAGGCGGTGTGCACAGTGCTGCTGCTGCTGCTGCTTCCTCCTGGAAAACTATAAGCAGAGTGAAACTTGGCTGTCAAGAGAGCCCCGCTCTACCCAAGTGTTATTAGACAGATAAAAATGATCTTTTCCCATTTATTTCTTGCACCCATATCCATTTCTAAACAAACGAGGTAATAGGGATCTGGTAATATCCACTAATTCAGGAGAATTTAGCTGAATAGGAATGTACTCTGTATAGGAGACATAATTTATTTAAGGCCTTACTTTAGTTTTTTAAAATGATATTATATTAAATCAAATGTGGGCTGGTTTTAAAGAAAATTTATGAAGATAACGCTTGTAGGAAGGTTTCTGGTCTATGAATTCAGATGGAAACAATGTAAATGATGAACTGAGCTGTAAAATCAGCTATAACAATGTCATTATTCAGTCAAGCAGTTGGCAAATGGGTTCACACAGAAAGAAGAGAAGTGTAGCACATTTTTCAGACTATTTCAGGATATTAAGCTGTGATCTGTAGTCTTGTTGCTTCACAAGGAAATGAAAAAGTTTTTCATGTCCTGACAGGCTTTTACATAGTAGAATGTAACAATGTCAATTCACAGACCAATACTTGTAGTAAAAAATAAACATTCTTTGGGACTATCACTCACCAGGCTGTGTGGGCAGGGTTTTCTGTTCCAGCAACAGGGACCCTCACTTGGCTTCTGTTTGTTATCTCCACATTATTTTTAACTGACCCAGCTCCAAGAGACTGCCAGTTTATACTCTTGTACTGCCANCCCGCTCTACCCAAGTGTTATTAGACAGATAAAAATGATCTTTTCCCATTTATTTCTTGCACCCATATCCATTTCTAAACAAACGAGGTAATAGGGATCTGGTAATATCCATTAATTCAGGAGAATTTAGCTGAATAGGAATGTACTCTGTATAGGAGACATAATTTATTTAAGGCCTTACTTTAGTTTTTTAAAATGATATTATATTAAATCAAATGTGGGCTGGTTTTAAAGAAAATTTATGAAGATAACGCTTGTAGGAAGGTTTCTGGTCTATGAATTCAGATGGAAACAATGTAAATGATGAACTGAGCTGTAAAATCAGCTATAACAATGTCATTATTCAGTCAAGCAGTTGGCAAATGGGTTCACACAGAAAGAAGAGAAGTGTAGCACATTTTTAAGACTATTTCAGGATATTAAGCTGTGATCTGTAGTCTTGTTGCTTCACAAGGAAATGAAAAAGTTTTTCATGTCCTGACAGGCTTTTACATAGTAGAATGTAACAATGTCAATTCACAGACCAATACTTGTAGTAAAAAATAAACATTCTTTGGGACTATCACTCACCAGGCTGTGTGGGCAGGGTTTTCTGTTCCAGCAACAGGGACCCTCACTTGGCTTCTGTTTGTTATCTCCACATTATTTTTAACTGACCCAGCTCCAAGAGACTGCCAGTTTATACTCTTGTACTGCCAATTTATACTCCTGCTAAATTAGCTGTCTGTCCTCGATTTTGTCAGTCTGTTTCTTCTTCCTCCCCTTCTCCAGCCAGTGGTTGGTCATTTTAGACATGCACCCATCATTCCCTCTGGTACCCTTACTTCCCTCCCTTGACTTCCCTGTGCTTAATTGGCTAATCCCCACCTTGAAAAGAATCCTCTCCCCCTTCCTTAGACACAGGCTATGCATAGTGACTTCCTTCTAAAGAGAGCTGTAAGGAAAGGGGGAAAATAGTAACTTTGAAATAGGGAAACCTGAAATGGAGAAGCCAGGTGAGTAAAGTCAGCATCGGTATTTTTAAATTGTTTGCTGATAGTATGTATGCCATGATTCGCTGTTGACTCATCAGTAAAGAATCTGCTTGCAATGCTGGAGATGAGGTTTGATCCCTGGGTCAGAAAGAGCAGCTAGAGAAGGAAATGGTAACCCACCTCAGTATTCTTGCCTGAGAAACCCCATGGACAGAGAAACCTGGTGCGCTACAGTCTATGGGGTCGCAAAAGAGTCAGACACAACTTAGTAGCTAAACAACAATAACAATGTACTCTATACGATGTAATAAAAACGACATTTTAACCTTCTTGTCTTCCTCCGCGAGCCTTAACCATGAGAAAAACATAAGACAAACTCCAATAGTGGGGCATCTTACCAAGAAAAAAATCCTCTAATTTGTGTTTCTTCTCCTATTGAAAAACCATGAGGTTTGCTGGTGAATGTCTTTAAAATGAGCTCTTCCCTCACACATGTTCCCTCTGTCCTCAGCTGTGTTGTGATGGAAATTTGCTCATTTCTAGTCGGTGACCCTGGATATGACTCCTTGCAAACTTGTTCTTCATTCCCCTTCAGCTCACCCTGTGGGTAACCTTGATTCCTCCCACAGTTTGGTTATAAGCTTTAAATGAAACAAAAGTACTTGAGTTGCCTGAAATCTGTGAGGAGAGCTCACAGGTGCATCTTTACTCTGCTGAGAGAACGGAGTCCTGTGCAGCCACTGCCCCTCCACGCTCTCTGTTGCACAAGCTCTCTCTATTCATATTCTTCCTCCCTTACTGTCTTAGAGGAAGAGCTGCGTCTAATGTGAATGGTGTGAAAAGTCACTGGATGTTTCTGAAAAGAAAGGTTTTATCACTTACACAGATAAATGACAAAATTCACTCATAAGTGCAAATGTTGAAGAATAAAATTTTATTGGTAGTTCCCATCACGGCATCTCATTAGTTCACCCCAATCATTCCAGCCTCTCAGGGTCTCTCTCACTAGCTGCCTTTGAAAGGAGATTTTGATACAAAAACTTTGTGTGTGTGTGTGTGTGTGTGTGTGTGTGTGTGTGAATAACA
>SJYV01025787.1:37772-72732 GCA_006410875.1 Neotragus pygmaeus | reverse complement strand
CTGCAGTCACCATCTGCAGTGATTTTGGAGCCCAAAAATATAAAGTCTGACACTGTTTCCACTGTTTCCCCATCTATTTCCCATGAAGTGATGGTACCGGACGCCATGATCTTCGTTTTCTGAATGTTGAGCTTTAAGCCAACTTTTTCACTCTCCTCTTTCATTTTCATCAAGAGGCTTTTTAGCTCCTCTTCACTTTCTGCCATAAGGGTGGTGTCATCTGCATATCTGAGGTGATTGATATTTCTCCCGGCAATCTTGATTCCAGCTTGTGTTTCTTCCAGTCCAGCGTTTCTCATGATGTACTCTGCATATAGGTTAAATAAGCAGGGTGACAATATACAGCCTTGACGTACTCTTTTTCCTATTTGGAACCAGTCTATTGTTCCATGTCCAGTTCTAACTGTTGCTTCCTGACCTGCATACAGATTAATAAGAAATAACAAAACATAAATATTGATATGACCCTTTAGAGAAAAAAAATCAACAAAATCATTTTCAGAATTCAAAAACTGCAGTATTAACTGCTGTGTTTTTGCTTGAAGTCTATAATGTAAACTAACAATTCAAGTTTCCGAATGGAATGAGGTGAAAAAAGAAGTTAAGATGAAAATCTTATTTCCTTTTTAAAGTATTATATGTCTTAGTATTAACAAATATGAACTTAAAAACAATAGTGTTCATTTTTCTATTGTGTCTTTCATACCTGAAAAGCAAAGAAAATAACAATATCCTATCAATGCCACAAAGAGTAGGAATAAATAAGAATACCAATTAGTTGAGAGTAATCCTTCTGAAAAATAGTTCTTATGTGAAAATCAGGGACTTTGAATGATGCAGTAATCCTCTTGTAGGCCCCTGGAAGTTGTATTTTTAAAAACGAGAAAGGAAGAAAAGAAGGGAGGAAGATATGGAGAGGGAAAGGAGAGAGCTGACTGAGCATACAGAGTTTTTCTCTAAGGAATCATCTATTATCAAAATCTTGCCATTTCTGCTTCCTGAATATTTCCTGAATCCTTTCACTTTTCTCTGCACCCACTGCTATAGTTCTGGCTCTGAGCCTTCCCTCTCCTCTCTACTAAACAACTACCCAAGAAATCATCCTAAAATGTTAAACTGTTGGTCTCACTCTTCCGTTTAAAACATTAAATTATTGAACTGTATTTGGGTCTGCTTACCTGAGTACAGTAAAGTCTATCTACTGACACTGGATTGTGGTGAAGGAAAGACCAGCATTTATTGCAGTGAAGGAAAGTCCAGCATTAGGTGCCAACAAAGGTCCATCTAGTCAAAACTGGTTTTTTCCAGTAGTCATGTATGGATGTGAGAGTTGGACCATAGAAGGCTGAGCATCAAAGAATTGATGCTTTCGAACATTTGATGCTAGAGAAGACTCTTGAGAGTTCCTTGGACAGCAAGGAGATCAAACCAGTCAATATTAAAGGAAATCAACCCTGAACATTCAGTGGAAGGACTGAGGCTGAAGCTGGAGATCCAATACTTTGACCACCTGATGAGAAGAGCCGATTCATTGGAAAAGATCCTGATGCTGGGAAAGATTGAGGGCAAAAGGAGAAGGGAACAACAGAGGATGAGATGGTTGGATGGCATCACTGACTCAATGGACTTGAGTTTGAGCAAAGTCCAGGAGATAGTGAAAGACAGGGAAGCTTGGCACACTACAGTCCACGGGGTTCTCAAAGAGTTGGAGACAGCTTAACAATTGAATAACAACAAAACAGGGGATTTGGCTCTTCTGAGCAGTATCCACTGGAATTCTTTGTTTGGTATCTGCTATAAATACTTCATTTGCCTTCACCACAACCTGGTGTCAGGAGCTTTCCAAGTTCCCATGCACACACCTAGGTCTGGAGTGTGTCTTTCTTCCAACAGGCACCTACAAGCACTATGCAGAGAAATAGAGAAAAAGTGACTTTGCAGGCTGGGAAGGGATAGAAGAAAGCCTTGCACACAAGCCATCTGCATAGTTTCCCACATCCACATTGAAAGAAGTGAGGCTGGTGGGAAAGAATAAAAGGAAGAAGAAGAGAATAAAGGGACACCACACAGTGTACCTCATCTCATGCTTTGTAGAGGAGGTGGTGGTTATAGATTATTCTTCTTTTATGAAAACCACTAATCTTTTCTTCCTTTGGTTCTTTATCATGCTCACAAAGATCAACTTGGGCTGTCTCANGAAGAAGAAGAGAATAAAGGGACACCACACAGTGTACCTCATCTCATGCTTTGTAGAGGAGGTGGTGGTTATAGATTATTCTTCTTTTATGAAAACCACTAATCTTTTCTTCCTTTGGTTCTTTATCATGCTCACAAAGATCAACTTGGGCTGGCTCATCAAATTTCATGATGAAAAAGCCTGCCCCCTGTAGGTGGATAGAAATGAAAGGAAAAAATAGAAAAAAAAGGTCACTCAGTCATGTCTGACTCTTTCGGACCCCATAGACTGTAGCCCATGGACTTCTCCAGGGCAGAATACTGGGAATGGGTAGCCTTTCCCTTCTCCAGGGGATCTTTCCAACCCAGGGATCAATCCCAGATCTCCCGCATTGCAGGCAGATTCTTTACCAGCTAAGCCAGAAGGGAATACTAGAGTGGGTACCCTATCCAATACTAGAGTGGATAGCCTTTCCCTTCTCCAGCAGATCTTCCCTACCCAGGAATCAAACTGAGGTCTCCTGCACTGCAGGAAGATTCTTTACCAATTTAGCTATCAGGGAAGCCCAGGAAGAAAGGAGGAAAGGGCTTGCCTAATACCAGCTTCCCTGGCAAGATGAGTGCCTGTCATTGTTCTCTGCAGCATCTAGCTTTGCAGGAGAGCAGCCCCAGGGGCACCTCATCTTCTGCCCACCACACCCTAAATTAGGAAAGCCAGACTGGTCTGATCATTGAGAGCTGCATGATTCCCTGGTTTTGCAATGTGCCCTCGGGTTGTCTGATGGCCCCTGCTATGCTCCAGGAGATACCTCAGGTGAGATGACCCAGCTGTGCCCAGGATTCAGGTGTGTCTCTGGCATATACAAACCCTTACAATTACACACTAAGGGTATTTTATTCATATGCAGGTAACATGTTTGTTCAGATGTCCATACCTGCCTTTTCATTATTTGCCATGTAAGCATGTTTATAGATGCTTATATATATCCAAAAATTCACGAAGTATCCCATAGAATTCACAAATCTTGATGGTCCTAACCATTAGACAGAAAAAAATACAAACTGATAGTCTTTTAAGTTTAAACACATTCCGTAAGATCTACGTTTTTTTACTCCTCTCTCCCACATTTTGTGGTTTTGATGTCATATTTTACATCTTCATGTTTATCCCTTAACTGTTTATTGTAATTATGACTGATTTTACAATTTTTTGCTTTTTGATCTTCATACTATCTTATTTAAGTGGTTGATCCACAACATTTACTATATATTTGCCTATACTAGTGGGAATTTTCATTTCCTATAAATTCTTACTTCTTGTTGTAGCCTTTTTATTTCTACCTAGAGAAGACCCTTTAATATTTATTGTTGGGTCCGTTTAGTTTGATGAACTCTTTTAGCTTTTGCTTGTCTGAAAAGTTCTCTCTCTCTGCTCCCATTCTGAACGGTAACCTTACTGAGTAGACTATCCTAGGTTGTGGAGTTTTCCCTTTCATCACTTTAAACATATCATTACACTCCCTACTGGCCTGCAAAGTTTCTGCAGAAAAAAACTGTTAGCTTTATGTGGATTCCCTCATACATAACTGTTTTTCTCCTGCTGCCTTTAGAATTCTCCCTTTATCCTTAACTTTAGTCATTTTAATTATGATACATCTTGGTGGATCTCTTTGTGTTCATTTTCTTTTTTTTAATTTTATTTATTTATTAATTGAAAGATAATTGTTTTACAGAATTTTGTTGTTTTCTGTGTTCATCTTCTTTGGAAATCTGTACTTCCTATACCTGGAAAACTGTTTCCTTCTTCAGGATCAATAAGTTTTCAGCCATAATTTCATCAAATGCATTTCTGACCCCTTTCTCTTTCTTTTTTTCTTGGAACTCCTATAATGCAAATGTTAGTACCCTTGATGTCCTAGAGGTTCCTTAGCTCCATTTTTGTTTTGTTTTGTTTTCTTTTTTTTTTTTTGCTGTTTTGATCGGGTGATCTCCACTATTTCATTGTCCAGATCACNTCTGACCCCTTTCTCTTTCTTTTTTTCTTGGAACTCCTATAATGCAAATGTTAGTACCCTTGATGTCCTAGAGGTTCCTTAGCTCCATTTTTGTTTTGTTTTGTTTTCTTTTTTTTTTTTTGCTGTTTTGATCGGGTGATCTCCACTATTTCATTGTCCAGATCACATATGCATTCTTATGTATCACCTGGTTTACTATTAATTCCTGCCAGTGTGTATTTCATTTCAGTTATTGCATTCTTCAGCTCTTGACTAGTCTTTTTCTAAAAAATATCTTCTAGTTCCTTGTTAAAATTCTGTGTTTCTCTATTCTTTGCCCAAGTTCAATTAGCATTCTTATTCCTAATGCTCTGAATTCTTTATCTGGTAAATTATTATCTTTGTTTCTTTAGGTGTTCTTCCTGGGGTGGGGGAGAGGGCAGTTCTTGTTCTTTCGTTTGAAACATATTCCTCTGTCTTTTCAGTTTGTTTAATTTTTTTCTGTCTCTATGAAATGTGAAACAGTTACCTATCCTGATCTTGAAGGGATGTCTTTGTGTGTGAGCATCCCTATGAAGTCTGCATATCTGTTATGGCTTTGTTGAGGGAACTAGATCTGAAATGAATATGGTCACATCTTCCCTGGGGTAGCTGGGGATTCCCATGTCGCCTTGGTAGGAGATGTAGCTAGAGATTCAGGGGCCAGAGCCAGGTGTGAAACAGGGCTCCTCCTAAACTCAACTGCCATCACCATCCTATCAGAGGTATGGGTGGGTCCCAAGGTGCTGGGGCCGAAGCCCTGAGGGTTGAGTCGAAGCTGGCTTTACTTCCTCCAAGTGTGTGCTCTACCCCTCCCACCTGAGCTGGTGCTGGGCAGTCCGGGCACTTCACTTCCAACTCCAAGAGTGCCAAGCAGTGGCTGCCCTCACTTCCTTCAGATGTAGCACCCAGTCCAAACAAGCTCTGTCGCCAGCAGCAGTAGTACTTCCCTCAGCAACACCCTAGTGAGGAGTTGAAGCACAAACAGCCAGAGCAGGCTATGATAGCAGCAGGAGCAAGGGCTCTGGTAGGCACTGGAACTGTCGGGGATAACTGGCCAGAGTCTCTGACAGTGTCAATCTGCTTCCTCCATGCAGTTCCCAGGAGTAAGTGTGTGTGCTCTTCACAAGTGAAGTCAGTTTCTTCAGCCCTCCTGTTAGTCCCACCTAAGCTACCTAAGAGGATTCATCTTCCCAGAGTCAAAACCCAGGACTGGGGTGCCCAGTATGAACCTCTCATTCCCCAGGAAGGGTCTCTAAGCCCATGTAATCTGCCTCCTCTACTGGCGGGTCCCAATCTGATCACTTCTCCTCCCTCCCTACCATCTCCTTTCCTGGGAAAACCATTTCAAAATGTGAAGGAAATTGACAACATTCCTCAACACTACTCTTTATTGCCTCTTAAAAAAATGTATCAATTTTGGAGTTCAAACTCTGCCCCATAATGACTTAGGTTCACTTATTATTATCTTTGATTGGATTATGTTGACATTTGTACCTTTAAAATGCTGTACTTTAGCAATCAGAAAATATTATCTAAACTTCAAGGCTTGAGCAATGAATTAAAATTTAACAACTTTGCATAGTATTCTTGTGGCAGGGCGGGGAATGAACACTAAGTTTACTTGAAAAAATATAGGGTAAAAAAATGTTTTCATAAATACTTTCTTATTCTTAAAATTTATTTTCTGTCAGACTCAAACAGAAAACCCAAGCAGACAGTAAGTCATTTGGGATAAGTATATAAAGTGATTGCTATTCACTGGTGGTTGATTTTAAAGGATTACAATAAGTAGTTGGTTGGACACTTTGAATTTATCTCCAGTGAAACAATAAATATAAGTGCTGTTCTATTAACATTTTTGCACTTCTGTGAGAAACATTTTTCTTGAGAGATGAAAAACAAAATAATTAAAGCTACAAATATACCCCACAGTGATTGATGAAATATTTTATCCTCTCAGACCAGGCTCAAGAATCTGGCTGGTTAGAAAGTATCTTCCTTACTGTCTGGAGGCACCTGTTGTGAATACTGAATGAATGTTGGTGTCCTTTGAAATAAGTTCTCTCTCTTTATCAGCACTACAGAAAAAAAAGGAAAAACTACCAGGTTATTCATTATGTTGGTGATTACTTATTGTAGATGATCGAATATTGCTCTTATTTTGTTAGTGCTACTTTTACATAAAAGTTATTAAGGGAGGAACTTCTTTCCCTTCCAAGTGCCTATTAATCTCCTCTTCTTAAGTATATCTAATTTTTTCATTATCTGCACACAGCAAGAAAGAGAATGATAAGGAAATACAGTGTTAAATTATCTGAAGTCAGCTCTAAAAATTATGGTTCCAGCTGTAATGACTGTGTAGATTCCAAAAGCAATAGTGAAATTTGTCATTCAAATTGTATTTATTACAAGTCAATCACTTTTTGGCTGGCTTATATTTCTCAAACTGCCTTAATAAGCATAATGATATACAACATGACTATTCCACTTTTTACAATATTGCAGAATTACCTCTGCATCTTCCCTCTGGTCATGACCCATTTAAATATACTTGTATATTATGGGAAATTTTCTCCTGGAAAAATGCTGTATTTAAAGTTAGTGTCAGTTTAAAACCTGAATCATCAGGGGGGGAAAGTCAAAACATTCCCCTTCACTCTAGCAAACACGAATTCAGCTTTTCTTTGCTGAAGGGTAGCTCTCATGTTTGTGCTTATTCTGGGTTCTGTAAAGTTTGGGATTATGTATAATGGAGAATTAGAAAACCACTGGTGAATCTGTCATATGTCTCCAAAGCTTTCAGAACACTGAGTTGCCCTGGAGAAGGTTCCTACCATTCCAATTCCCATGTTGGAAGTAGAAAGTCAAGATCACCCAGTCTCAGCTCTTTCTGCACAACCACTATGTGGTCTAATGAAATACCTCATTGGATAAATCCAAAAGGAGCACCATGACCCTTCCTGGTTTTGACAGGAGGATGTGCAAAGGATGGCTTTCAGTGGACTTCTAATTGGCCAATAGTTGATTGATTAATTTTAAAACTTAGTTTAAAGCCAAGAATCATACAGAAAAGAATATTTAACCTCAAACACTTTCAGTTCAATTCAGTCACTCGGTCGTGTCTGACTTTTTGTGACCCCATGAATTGCAGTACACCAGGCCTCCCTGTCAAACATTTTATTTTAACCTAAAACATAAAAATATACATTCACCCATATTTTAAAGTCAGGTCAAGGTCTTTTAATAAAAGCCTATCAATTAGAAAACTAATCATTATTCTCACATAAAGCAGATCCAAAATACATCACCCATGGTAGCATCAGTTTTGATATTTTTAAAGTAGAACAAAAATCTAAACATACTTATAAGTATGTTGGGTAATCCAACATTTTCAGGATTTTACCCCCCTCCAATCTTTTACAGTTGTCTCATCCAGGCTTTGTTGAATCAAAGTCTTCTATTCTTCAGCAATTTCACTTTTTTAAGATTTTCCAAAGCATACATTTGGTTGTCACAAAAATACAACTCTTTCACACTCAAATTAAATGATTGTAACCACTTATAGAATATTTTACTAAATTACACAATTGCAATAGAAAGTGCAACTGAATAAACTGGGAATAATCATTTAGTGACAGCAAACAACCAACTCAGTCAGGGGAAACAGGTGTGCACATGAATAATAAAGAGCAGAGCACTTGCTCAAGTGTTTGTTAGGTCATAACTCAGTTCATCTCACAAAAGGAGCAGAGAATGTCTGTTAATCTGGTGACTTTTCCACCATGCCATATTGTGTTTGACATCTTAGTTCCCCAAACAGGGCTCAAACCTGCATCCCTGCATTCAAAGTCTAGAATCTTAAACACTGGACTGCCAAGGAGGTCCCCCTAGTGACTTTTTAAAGTGGAAACTGTTTAAAAGAGTTTCTATTATAGGTGAAATATATCTCCTATAGACAAAATACTGTGTGTGTATATATATATATATATATACTATTGTTCAGATTCAATGTATGAAATCATTGGTCATTTTCAGCAGGTCATCAAGAGCCTCACCTTTGGGAATGCTACTGCCCGGTGAGTTAGACTGACCCTCTCCAACATCACTAGAATATCAGCCCATGGTCCATGGAATATTTATTCATCTAGATGTCCTTTCTACCCTTCCACTCCTGTAATGCCCCAGGTGTTTGGATATCAGTACATGCAGGATTTAGTCCTGATAAGGGGGTTGAGATCATCACTCACCAGACATCCATTTTCTTCTTCACAAGTACAACTTTGGCACAAAATAAACAGTAAATTAAAATTCATTTTCTCCTTTAATGTTTCAGTCAAGCAGGAGATGTACTACCCTGCCCTCTGGAGGACTCAAGTGCACCTAGGCACCCAGGGAAACTTACAATGGCCTTCTATGCTCCTGATGTCCCTGTTATCAAGGTTTTAAGCAGAACCTCTGAAAGGAAAGAAAACTGCAGAACAGGGTTGAAGTTCATTGTTCATGTTGTTTTCTATCAGAATATAACTTTAAAAAAGGACTACTTTTTTTTAACAATATTCAAAATTTTATGGGAGTTGTGTAAACATAAAACAATTAAATAAGTGGAACAACCTAGAGTTTTGCAATAGACTCTTGTTAAAACTGAACTTAGAATATGATCCACTCACTGTGAACTGGATAGATTTTTTAATAAGTAGTGTTTTGATAATTTGGTAAAAATAAGAAAGGTATCCACCCCATGCCTGTGTGTGTGCTCAGTCACTTCAGTTGTGTCCGACTTTTTGTGATCCCAAGGACTGTAGACAGCCAGGCCCCTCCATCCAATGAACCCTCCAGCATGTAATACTGGAGTGGGTGGCCATTTTCCTCTCCAGGGGATCTTCCCAACCCAGGGGTTGAACCTGCCTCACTTGAGTTTTCTGCATTGGCAAGCAGACTCCTTACCACTTGCACCACCTGATATTCATCATAGCATTGTCTGCAATAGTAAGAAATTAGAAACAACCTGAGCTTCCTTGGAGACTCAGAGGTAAAGAACCCACCTGCAGTGCGGGAGACCCGGGTTCAGTCCCTGGGTCAGGAAGACTCCCTGGAGAAGGGAATGGCAAGCCACCCAGCATTCTTGCTTGGAGAATTCCAAGGACAGAGGAGCCTGGCAGGCCACAGAAGGACTACGTTTTTAATGATTCTGTACTTACTTTGTAATTGGTTAACACACAGCAAAGGAAAAGTCTGATCTTATTTTTATTAAAATTCACTTACCACATAAAGACTTGTTATCATAATTGTTTCAGGTTGTTCAGTCGCTAAATTGCGCCCCACTCTTTGAGACTCCATGGACTGCAGCATGCCAGGCTTTGCTGTCCTTCACCATCTCCAAGAGTTTGCTCAAACCCATGTCCATTGAGTCAGTGATGCTATCCAAACAGCTCATGCTTTGTTGCCCTCTTCTCCTCTTGCCCTCAATCTTTCCTAGCATCCAAGTTTTTCCCAGTGAGTCAGTTCTTCACATGAGATGACCAAAGTATTGGAGCTTCAGGTTCAGCATCACTCCATCCAAGGACTATTCAGGATTGATTACTTTTAGGACTGATGGGATTGATCTCCTCGCTGTCCAAGGGACTCTAGAGTTTTCTCCAGCACCACTATCTGAAAGCATAAATTCTTTGGCTCTCAGTCTTCTTTATGGTCCAACTCTCACATTCCTACAAGAATACAGGAAAAAAATCATAGCTTTCACTATATGAACTTTGGCAGCAGTAATGTCTCTGCTTTTTAATATGCTGTCTAGGTTTCTCACAGCTTTCCTTCCAAGGAGCAAATGTCTTTTAATTTCATGGCTGCAGTCACCATCCTCAGTGATTTTGGAGTCCAGAAAAATAAAATCAAACACCGTTTTCACTTTTTCTCCATTTATTTGCCATAAAGTGACAGCACTAGATGCCATGATCTGGTTTCTCTGCCTTTTCTCAGTCCAGCTTGAACATCTGGAAATTGACAGTTCACTTACTGTTGAAGCCTGGCTTGGATAATTTTGAGCATTACTTTACTAGTGTGTGAGATGAGTGTAATTGTGCAGCAATTTGAACATTCTTTGGCACTGCCTTTCTTTGGTATTGGAATGAAAACTGACCTTTTCCAGTCCTGTGGCCACTGCTGAGTTTTCCAAATTTGCTGGCATGTTGATTGTGGCAGTTTCACAGCATGATCTTTTAGGATTTGAAAGAGCTCAACTGGGATTCCATCATCTCCACGTGCTTTGTTCACAGTGATCCTTCCTAAAGCCCATTTGACTTTGCATCCCAGGATGTCTGGCTCTAGGTGAGTGATCACATCATCGTGGTGATCTGGGTCATGAAGATACTTTTTGTATAGTTCTTCTGTGTATTCTTGTCACCTCTTCCTAATATCTTCTGCTTCTGTGAGGTCCATACCAATTCTGTCCTTTTTCGAGCCCATCTTTGCATGAAATGTTCCCTTGGTATCTAATTTTCTTGAAGAGATTGCTACTTTCCCATTCTATTCTTTTCGCCTATTTCTTTGCATTGATTACTGAGGAAGGCTTTCTTATATCTCCTTGCTATTCTTTGGAACTCTGCTTTCAAATGGGTATATCTTTGCTTTTCTCCTTTGCCTTTCACTTCTCTTCTTTTCTCAGCTATTTCTAAGGCCTCCTCAGACAAACTTTTTGCCTTTTTGCATTTCTTTTTCTTGGGGATGGTCTTGATCACTGCCTCCAATACAACGTCATGAACATCCATCCATAGTTCTTCAGGCACTCTATCAGATCTAATTCCTTGAATCTATTTGTCACTTCCACTGTATAAACATAAAGGATTTGATTTAGTTCATACCTGAATGGTCTAATGGTTTTCCCTACTTTCTTCAATTTAAGTCTGAATTTGTCAATAAGGACTTCATGATCTCAGACACAGTCAGCTTCTGGACTTGTTTTTGATGACTGTATAAAGCTTCTCCATCTTTGGCTCCAAAGAATATAATCAATCTGATTTTGGTTTTGACTATCTGGTGATGTTCACGTGTAGAGTTTTCTCTTGTGTTGTTGGAAGAGAGTGTTTGCTATGACCAGTGTATTCTCTTGACAAAACTCTGGTAGCCTTTGCCCTGCTTCATTTTGTACTCCAAGATCAAATTTTCCTTTTACCCCAAGTATCTCTTGACTTCCTACTTTTGCATTCCAGTCCCATATGATGAAAAGAGATTCTTTTTGGGGTGTTAGTTTTAGAAGGTCTTATAGGTCATCATAGAACCATTCAACCTCAACTTCCTCAACATTACTGGTTGGGTCATAGACTTGGATTACTGTGATATTGAATGGTTTTTCTTGGAAATGAACAGAGATCATTATGTCGTCTTTGAGTTTGCACCCACGTACTGCATTTCAGACTCTTTTGTTGACTATGTGGACTACTCCATTCCTCTAGAGATTTTTGCCCACAGTAGTAGATATAGTGGTCATCTGAATTAAATTTGCCCATGCAGTCCATTTTAGTTCACTGATTCATAAGGCTTATATGTATAGTTTTTAATAAGAAAAAAATATTTTAAAAGATAAACTATGACTAGTAAGGAAATGTTATTTCGTTAGGGCTGCAATGAAAGATAACCAAAGCTAACTGCAGGTGCAAATCAACTGACTTTTTTAGTGATACTCTAAGGGCATCCAATAGAATTACTTTATTGTTTTTTATGTAAAGCATGTTCAATAAAACTTGTTCACTTAGAATATTGCAAAAACTAGAATCTACTGAACAGGAAAAACACCACCTTTTTAAACAGCTTACTCTTAGTGAACTTTTTAAAAACTCTCAGAACTATAGATGGTCTCAGATGCCAACTGGCAGGTGCTTCTGGAAGGAACTGTAATTCCAGTAACTTTTGTTACATAATTTTAACACAAGGAGGAATTTCCTCTGCTGGAATCAAGTTACTACTATATTGGTGTTTACATTTAGAGTCGTGAATGTGTTAAAGTCTAGCAGTCTTGATCATTAAACCTGAGAAGGATTATTTTACTTAAAATAATAGAGTTATTTTAGCTACCTAGTAGTCACATTTATCTAGAAAGCACCACTACGAACAAAGCTAGTGGAAGTGATGGAATTCCAGTGAAGCTATTTCAAATCCTAAAAGATGATGCTGTGAAAGTGCTGCACTAAATATGCCAGCAAATTTGGAAAACTGAGCAGTGGCCACAGGGTTGGAAAAGGTCTGTTTTCATTCCAATTCCTAAGAAAGGCAATGCAAAAGAATGCTCAAACTACTGCACAATTGCAGTCGTCTCACACGCTAGTAAAGTAATGCTCAAAATTCTCCAAGCCAGGCTTCAACAGTACATGAACCATGAAATTCCAGATGTTCAACTTGGTTTTAGAAAAGGCAAAGAAGCCAGTGATCAAATTGCCAACATTCGCTGGATCATCAAAAAACAAGAGAGTTCCAGAAAGACATCTGTTTCTGCTTATTGACTATGACAAAGCCTTTGACTATGTGGATCACAACAAACTGTGGGAAATTCCTCAAGAGATGGGAATACCAGACCACCTGACCTGCCTACTGAGAAATCTGTATGCAGGTCAGGAAGAAACAGTTAGAACTGGACATGGAACAACAGACTGGTTCCAAATCGGGAAAGGAGTATGGCAAGGCTGTATATTGTCACCCTGCTTATTTAACTTACATGCAGAGTACATCATGAGAAATGCTGAGCTGAATGAAGCACAAGCTGGAATCAAGATTGCTGGGAGAAATATCAATAACCTCAGATATGCAGATGACACCACCGTTATGGTGGAAAGCCAAGAAGAACTAAAGAGCCTCTTGATAAAAGTTAGACAAAAGTGAGAAAGTTGGCTTAAAGCTCAACATTCAGAAAATGAAGATCATGGTACCTGGTCCCATCACTTCATGGCAAATAGATGGGGAAACAGTGGAAACAGTGTCTGACTTTATTTTGGGGGTTCCAAAATCACTGCAGATGGTGACTGCAGCCATGAGATTAATAAACACTCCTTGAAAGAAAAGTTCTGACCAACCTAGACAGCATATTAAAATGCTGAAACAAGGGGGCGGTCCCTAAGATGATGGAGGAACAGGACAGGGAGACCACTTTATCCCCCACAGATTCATCAAAAGAACATTTAAACGCTGAGTAAATTCCACAAAACAACTTCTGAATGCCGGCAGAGGACATCGGGCACCCAGTAAAGCAGCCCATTGTCTTAGAAAGGAGGTAGGAAAAAATATAAAAGACAAAAAAAAAAGAAAGAAAGAGACAAAAGAGCTAGAGATGGAGCTCCATCCCGGGAAGGGAGTCTTAAAAAGAGAAAAGTTTCCAAACACCAGTAAACACTCTCACTGCCAAGTCTGTGGCAAGTCTTGGAAGCACAGAGGGCAACATAACAAGGAGGAAAAATAAATAAATAATTAAAACCCACAGATTACGAGCCAAGCAGTATCTCCCCCAGTGGAAAGCAGCACAGACACCTGCATCCGCCACTAGCAAGCGGAGGCTGGGCAGGGAGGTGCAGGCTGCATTGCTTAGAGTAAGGACCAGGCCTGAAGGCCCCAAGGGCAATCAGAGTGAACTAACTGGGGCTAGCAAACCACACTGTGGGATAGCTACCACCTGAAAAGCCCTAACCTAAGACACCACTAGAACTGCGCACAGAACAAAGAACTGAACAGAACTAGTCGGCTGCAGACCATCCCGTTCCAGTTACAGGCAGCCAGAGCCGGAAGGGGGCAATTGCAGCCCCAGAGAGACATTATCTACCAAACTGCAAGCAGGCTTCTTTGCCAACTAAGACTTCTTGGGGTTCTGGGCTGTCAACATTCACCTGAGAAGGTGCGCTGGTTATACACCCAGAAAACCAAGCGGCAGGGATGAGGGAAGTGATAAGTCACAGCGACCGTGTTCGCAAAACACCTCATCACCTGAGCTGTTCAGACCTGGAAAGGGCACAAAACACAGGCCCAACAGAGTCTGCGCTCTGAGGACTACCTGAGTACCTAAACCTGAGCGGCTTAGCCCTGGGAGGTGCATGTAGCCCAGGGCCAGCTTCGGATGGTTCCCGGCAGAGCAACCTAGAGCCTGAGCTGTGTGGGCAGGGAAAGCACATGCGCCATGAGTGGGAGCAGGCCCAGTGTGGCTNCCAGCTATCTCCTCCTCTGTTGTCCCCTTCTTCTCCTGCCCCCAATCTCTGCCAGCATCAGAGTCTTTTCCAATGAGTCAACTTTTCACATGAGGTAGCCAAAGTACTGAAGTTTCAGCTTTAGCATCATTCCTTCCAAAGAAATCCTAGGGCTGATCTCCTTCAAAATAGACTGGTTGGATCTCCTTAGCCTCCAATTAAAATAAATAAATTTAAATTTTAAAAAAATAAATAAAATGCAGAAACATTACTTTTCTAACAAAGGTCTGGCTAGTCAAGGCTATGGTTTTTCCAGAGGTCACATATGGATGTGAGAGTTGGACTATAAAGAAACCTGAGCCTCAAATAATTGATGCTTTTGAACTGTGGTGTTGGAGATGATTCTTGAGAGTCTGTTGGACTGCAAGGAGATCAAACCAGTCCATTCTAAAGGAGATTGGACTTGAGTGTTCATGGAAGGACTTATGTTGAAGCCAAAACTCTAATAATTTGGCCACCTGATGTGAAGAGCTTACTCATTTGAAAAGACCCTAATGCTGGGAAAGATTGAAGGCAGGAGAAGAGGACGACAGAGGATGAGATGATTGGATGGCCTCACCAAATCAATGAGCATGAGCTTGGTAAACTCCGGGAGTTGGTGAAGGACAGGGAGGCCTGGCCTTCTGAAGTCCATGGGGTCACAAAGAGTTGTACACAACTGAGCAACTGGACTGAACTGAACTGAATCACATGTATAGCTATATTTTAAAATCAAATCACTATTATTTTCATTCAAAAAGACTTTATTTCCAAGAAAATATTGCTATAATTATGTGAAAGATCATTCTATGTTGTCTTCTACAATTTCATGTTTTATGCCTTACATTTAGGTCTTTAAACTACTTTGAATTTATTTTTTATATATTGTGTAGGACTGTTCTAATGTCATTGGTTTACGTGTGCCTGGTTAGCTTTCCCAGCACCAACTTGTTGAACAGATTGTCTTTTCTCCATTTTATATTCTTGCCTCTTCTGTCATAGATTAATTTACCAAAGGTATATGGGTTTATTTCTGGATTTTTTTATTACATTGATCTATGTATCTGTTTTTGTGCCAATACCATCCTACTGTGATAACTGTAACTTTCTAGAATAGTCTGAAGTCTGGAGAGGTTATACCTCCAACTTTGTTCTTTTTCCTCAGAATTGTTTTACTAATTCTTTCATGATCCCATATAAAGTTTAGGATTATTGTTCTAGGTCTGTGAAAAACGTCATGAATATTTTGACACAGATTGCATTAAATCTGTAGATTTGCTTTGGGCAGTATGACCATTTTAATTATATTAATTCTTCAAATCCCCAAGTATAGGGTATCTTTCCATTAGTTTGAATTATCTTCAATTTTCTTAATTAATATTTCATCATTTTCAAAATACAGGTCTTTCACCTCCTTCCTTTATTCCCAGGTCTTTTTTTAATGTGACTTTTAAAAGTTTGTTTTTTTTTTCCCAAAGTTTCTCTATATTGTTAGTGTACAGAAATGTAACAGATTTCTGTATATTAACCTTAGATCCTCCAATCTTAATTCATGTATCATTTCTAATAGTTTTGGGACCCTCTATATAGAGTATCATGTCATCTGCAAATAGTGACACTTTTACCACTTCTTTTCCAATTAGGATAATTTTTATTTCCTCTTCTTGTCTGATTGGTGTAGACAGGACTTTCAAACCTATGTTAAATAGAAGGAGTGAGAGTGAGCATTCTTGTCTTGTTCTTGAATTTAGAGGAAAGTCTTTCAGCTTTTCACTGTTGAGTACAAACAACTATGGAGCTATAAGGACATATTGAACAACATAAGGAATACAGCCAATATATAATAACTTTAAATGAAGTATAATCTATAAAAATATTGAACCACTTTTTTGTACAATTGTAACTAACATAATATTGTACATCAACTATTTGTGTGTGTGTGAAGTCACATTAGTTGTAGCTGACTCTTTGCAACCCTATGGACAGTAGATCTCCAAGCTCTTCTGTCCATGGAGAATCTTGCCTGCAATTCTTCAGGTAAGAATACTGGAGTGGGTTACCATTTTCTTCTCCAAGATCAACTCTACCTCAATTTTAAAAAGGAATATAGGGATTTCCCTGGAGGTCCAGTGGTTGAGAGTCCACCTTCCAGTATGGGGGATGTGAGTTCAATGGCAGATCAGACAACTGGAATCCCACAAGCAGCTGGGCAGCTGAGGCTTCATGTCTTGGCTGAAGGGCCTGGACACTGCAAGTACTGAGCCTGTAAGCTCTGGAGCCTATGCTCAGATATCTGTGCACTGCAGCTGGAGAGGCCCACACATCATGGCAATAACCCAGTGCAACCAACATTTTTTTAAAAGGAATATAATGCAAGTAAAAAAAGATTCTTCCTTTTCTCTGTGTAGCTCATCAGACTGTTTGTCTCTATACTTATATTTGTGTTTTTAAATGAAACAATAAGTTTATTAATTGAGCATACTACATATAACCTTATAAAGAAATTGTAATTCATCTTATAAGAAGAAATAATTTTTTTAATGGTGAGACCAACTAAATGCAGCAGCTGTTCTCCCCAAAACTGAAAAACATCAGGCTTTTTCCAACTCAGTGAAGTATTTGGGTTTTTTTTTTATGCCAATGCAATTCAATTTCTTTCACTGAAGTAAGGAATAACTATGAACAGAAACTTCTGTATAATACACCTCTAGAAGTAAGAGTCAAGTTTATTCTGGTAATTGATGTGGAAACATGGACATCTCTTAAACTATACATCTCCTCAGTAGAAATAAACCCCACTTGATTTTTCCAAAGATTTCAAGCTCCAATATAATTTAACCATATATTTAATTAAAGAGAAAGACACAAAGTAGGCCTTATCTTTGATAAACATGAGAAAACAATGCATTTTATAAGACTAAATTTGTAAAAAAGATTTTCTACTTGGTTGTTGAAGAATATTTTTAATAAAATTCAGCTTTATTTCATTAATAATGTAGTGCTTGTCCATGGTTGGGTGAAGCCCACAGAAATTTTCACCAATCAGATCCCTAGACAGAGAGAGGATATTCCTACAGGCCTTTGTCATTACAGAAAATTTTTTTAATGTCATCATCCAGATGGAGGACTGAAGTTTGGTATATATAATAGAATTAGTAAATTACAGCCAACAAGTGAATATAAGTGAAGTAAATGCCTTCACCCTATAAGTGAACTGTAGTTGGATCTATTTATTTAAAAAAGATCTCTTCTTTGCTCACAGCTCTTTTTTTTTTTCCCTTTCTTACTTGTCGATATTTGTTTCCGATTTTGAGAACTCAGGGATGAATTTATTTCCTGTTATGGATCAAGAAGGGGTGGGGGGAAACAGTCCTACAGTCAGTGAGCGTGACTACTTAAAGAACAGTTGGAACCATGAGGATGAAGTCCCAGAAGGTGAACTGAGAGCAGCTGGTGAGGGCAGCCGTGTGACCCAGCGGAAGGGCATCTCACAAACATGTGAGCCCCTCATGGAAGCTCTTCCTGATTTCAGCCTTACCCTCCCTCTAGTCAGTGCCTTCACCTCACATGTTTATTTCCAGGGCCCACAAGCCAGAAAAATAAGAAAAAGGTAAAATTTTATGAAATTACCTTTTCTGTGATAAAAGGGGGGAAATATCTCAGACATGCCTTATATTGCTGCTTGTCACCTTGGAAACAATGAGCGTGGGAATTGCCCTCACCACGTTCACTGGCACACCCACAATCTATCAGAAGTCACAGCACTTTACTTAAATCAATAAATTCTGGCTGAGATATGCTCTTTGTAAGTTTCCAGGGAGTAACAAAGAAGTTCTTCTGTCTAAGCTAAGGATTTTTCATAGGCTTAGAACACAAGTTGTTTTGTTTTTGTTTTTGTTTTTCTCAGCACAGCAGTATTTTTTGCCTCCTATCCTAAGTACAATAGCCTCTGGCTCTGGTCAAATACAGCATGAAAGCTGTATGGCCCTGTTCTGCTCCCACTGTGCTTCGTGGTAGGCGAGGCCCCCCCGAACTGTCTGCCCATTAAAGGGGCACCAAGGAGCCACAGGACAGGGCCAGATCTGCATGATTTCTCTGTCCAGCTGCCTCTAATAGCATGTCTCTTCAAAAAGTTTCCTAAGATACTGTGTGGACCTTTATGAGCTACTACAAAGTGGCTTCCTTGGCCTTTCAATAGAAACTCCTCCTGCTCCAAAATTAAATTGATCTTCTTAGATAGGACAGAACAAAGGGCAAGTGCACCATTTAGTTGTCAGAGGATTTGACAAGCGCAGATTATTCTTATTCCTTGGACATGTTGTTTTTCTACATTAAAGCCAGTTTCACAGTTCTATAGATGACAGAGATGAAAAGAACTTATTAAATTGTCAAATATGTCCACTCTAAATGTAGCAGAAATATATGAATTATGTACTTGTGATCATTTGGCTTATCATTTAGGAAGTAAGCAGATTCTCTCACCTCCTACATCAACACAAATATTCTTTATTAATATACATCCAGATCTCTTTTGCATTTGCATTTGAACTTTAGGAATGCTGGCCTTTTTCTTTTTTTAACATAACATGCATTAATTAAAATTTTATATGTATCTGGCTAGGATTTTCTACATCAGACAAGATAGGATCTCATGGTGAAGAAGGGGGAAATTAAATAACTGACGAATCCTAAAGAAGAACCATTTTAGTGATATGATGCATTTTTATGTGTATATACTATATATAACTTTCCTTCTTCAGAATGCTAGCTTTGCTGATAACTTGATCTAAACACATTTACATAAATCCCTCATACACAAATCAAAGAATTCTCACCATCTTGTGTAAAAAGAAGGCGCTATTAAAAGACGCTTACTCCTTGGAAGAAAAGTTATGACCAACGTAGATAGTATATTCAAAAGCAGAGACTTTACTTTGCTGACTAAGGTCCATCTAGTCAAGGCTATGGTTTTTCCTGTGGTCATGTATGGATGTGAGAGTTGGACTGTGAAGAAGGCTGAGTGCCAAAGAATTGATGCTTTCGAACTGTGGTGTTGGAGAAGACTCTTGAGAGTCCCTTGGACTGCAAGGAGATCCAACCAGTCCCTTCTGAAGGAGATCAGCCCTGGGATTTCTTTGGAAGGAATTATGCTAAAGCTGAAACTCCAGTACTTTGGCCACCTCATGTGAAAAGTTGACTCATTGGAAAAGACTCTGATGTTGGGAAGGATTGGGGGCAGGAGGAGAAGGGGACGACCGAGGATGAGATGGCTGGATGGCATTACGGACTCCATGAACGTGAGTCTGATTGAACTCCGGGAGTTGGTGATGGACAGGGAGGCCTGGCATGCTGGGATTCATGGGGTCACAAAGAGTCGGACACGACTGAGTGACTGAACTGAACTGAACTGAATGGAGCAGGCTGTCAGCAATCCCTCCAGGTCAGAAATTCAACATCTTACGAGAATTTTCCACGAAAACAACTTGAAACTAACTCTATAAGCTATAAAAACGTAGGGTTTATTTAACCACCCTAGCTTTGCATGTTATTTCTAAATTGTATTATTTAAGTGTTAGATTCACTGTGTGTGTTAGTCACTTAGTCCTGTCTGACTCTTTGTGATCCCATGGACTGCAGCCCTCCAAGCTCCTCTGTCCATGGAATTCTCCAGGCAAGAATAGTGGAGTGGGTTGCCATTTCCTTCTGCATGGGATCCTCCAGACCCAGGGGTTGAACCCCGGCCTCCTACATTGCAGGAATATTCTTTACCATCTGAGCTACAGAGAAGACCCTTAGATTGACTGCTGCTGCTGCTAAGTCACTTCAATCGTATCTGACTCTGCAATCCTGTAGACAGCAGCCCAGCAGGCTCCCCCGTCCCTGGGATCCTCCAGGCAAGAACACTGGAGTGGGTTGCCATTTCCTTCTCCAATGCATGAAAGTGGAAAGTGAAAGTGAAATCGCTCGGTCATATCTGACTCTAAGCGACCCCATGGACTGCAGCCTACCAGGCTCCTCCGACCATGGGATTTTCCAGGCAAGAGTACTGGAGTAGGGTAACAGTGCCTTCTCCTTAGATTGACTACTATGTGTCAAATCTATTCTCTCCTGACAGATTTGTGTATTTCAAGAAGCAAAATTTATGAACAAGTTAAATTACTTTTTTTTTTTTTTTTTTACAAAAAAGACTGGTCAGAAAGATTGGCACAGCCATAGCATTTCTGATGAGAAAGTAAAGGAAATTTTCATTGTTTTGTTTTGGTCTTGGAATACTTGGATTTAAAAACAAGCAAACTGTGCCAAACTTAAAGGAGTTTGACAATCAAGGCTTAGCATTTACATAATTTCAGGCTGTATCCACACCATGAAATTGTGCTAAACAACTTTGAAATACTGACCAAAAACACAGAAGAGGCAAACATGTACTATCAGAGGGTTCTTCAGCTACATCCACAGTACAATTGGGTTCCCTTAAATCTCAGGAATCTCCTTAAGTAGGTGTTGTCTACCACTGATCAGCAGCCTTATGATTCCCAGAAGTCCTTTCCCCTAGACTCATTTAGTTGTGGTGTAGTAGCCTCTTCCAAGAGCATATCAGAATTTTCAAGCTTTGGAAGGATGTAACGTTTATCTAAACTGATTCTATCCCAGCTTCCCTGGTGGTTCAATTGGTAAAGAATCTGCCTGCAATGCAGGAGACCCAGGTCAATCTCTAGTTCATGAGGTTGCAAAGAGTCAGACACAACTGAGTGACTAACATGTTTGTCAGTCAAGATAAGTATTTATCAGAGTGTCTTCCTGGAAATAGAAGTTCTGAGGGATATTCATAGCTACTCACACAACATGATCAGAGGGAGAGTTCAGAGGTCAAACAGAAATTGCTGAGCTCAGCAAAGATAAGTAGGTTTCTTTGTTATAAGAGTCACTAACTCATCTTGTGAATGTTTTAAAATGGAATATGGAATTCAGAATTTTCCAAGAGATTTTTTTTGGTGGGGGAGGTAAAATTTTCCCATGAAAAAGCATTCCATGGTTACATTTTTGGGGAAAGACTAGGCTAGAAAAAGAAACAGTTGTTTCAGGATTGGGAGCTCGTGTACACCTGTGGTGGATTCATGTCAATGTATGGCAAAGCCAATAGAGTATTGTAAAGTAAAATAAATTTAAAAAAAAAAAAAAGTGTAACCAAAGTACCATGACTATAATTCATGACAACAATGTTTACTTAATATAGGAAATGAAGTGAGATTTGCCTGCAATTGATACTGATGTGTTGCCCTTATGAATAACTCCTAGACCTAATCAATAGTGTTTGTTTTTCACTTACTGCTCTCTTAAGGGTTGATAAAACAATCAAGGTCATTGAAGACTGGGTAACAAGTTCTGCATCTTGTCTACAATGTGGCAATGGCCATGGAAGTGATTTGCAGAAAGTGGTGGTCAAAATGGGAGTTTCACTTCTAAATTTAAAAGTCATATTGAAAATAATATAAATGGCAAATCCAGTCTTAAAATGTTTGAAATAAGAGAAAGTATGGATTGAGACTTCCCTCGTGGCCCAGTGGCTAAGAGTACATACTCTCAATGCAGAGGGCCAGGGTTTGGTCCCTGGTCATGGAACTAGATTCTGCATTCCACAACTAAGACCTGGCACAGTCAAATAAATGAATTAATCGATTTTTAAAAAGAAGAAGAAAAAAACAGAAAGTAAAGATAGATTTATCTCTACTTATTAGTATGTTAGCAGTTAACATATATACTGAAGTGGTTTTACCTTCTGAAAGTGAAGGTATATACTTGTCCTTTTTTGTATATCTAAAATTATCTGCCATGCTTCCTTGTTCAAATAAACCAAAATAGCTTATCAGAAATTTGATCACCCCACAACTTACTATGGAAACATTTCATTTTATCTACAAGGTTGAAAAAATAAAATTAATATTACATTTTTCTTTAAAAGTTATTTAAAGCTTTTCCTTTTAAAACTCACATTTCAATAAACTATTTTGAATATGGCAATAAAGTTAGGTCTGCCTAATGTATAAGGCATATCCCTTATGTGGTATACCTTACGTATAAATGTTTATGTTCAAACTCAATTAATACCTATACTAGAGTTTCTAATTTGCCTAAGGATACATAGGGGTTGCCAACTAGCAGACATATTGACCTGTTGACATGATTGCCTCCATTCTGTCATTCAAAAAAGCCTTGTCAGTGTCTCCACATATGCCTATTATCTGCTCCTTTACCATCTGCTTTAGAATAGTTTGTGTAACATATGCTCTTCACCATAACAGAAAGATTTAATTACCTAAATATTTAAGTGAAATGCATTTTTTTCTCCCACCTTTTAATTCACTTTTTTGGAGCATATTCACATAGAGATTTTTCCCCTCCTACAAATCTGTGTCTTGTTTTTGTACATATGTTTATCATCAGCCCTATGTTAATCATCAGCCTGCATTAATTTAATCATAGAATGATCTTAACATAGTGCAAGGTGATATATTTTATCATTTATGATTACAAGCAGAGAGTCCCAAGTAGAATAAACCCAAGGAGGAATATGCTGATACACATAGTAATCAAATTGACAAAAATTAAAGACAAAGATAAAATACTAAAAACAACAGGGGAAAAACAACAAATATCATATAAGGGAACTCCCATAAGGTTATCAGCTGATTTCATAGCAGAAACCCTGCAATCCACAAGGGAGTGATGTGATATATTTAAAGTGATGAAAGAGAATTTACAAAGAGGAATACTATAACCATCTAGGCTCTCATTCAGATTTGATGGAAGAATAAAAAAACTTTACAAACAGGAAAGTTAAGAAAATTCAGCACCACCAAAATCAGTTTTACAACAAATGCTAAAGGAATTTTTCTAGACAGGAAAAATAAGAGAAGGAAAAGACCTACAAAAACAAACCCAAAACAATTAAGAAAATTGTAATAGGAGAAAACATATCAATAATTATCTTAAATGTAAATGGATTAAGTACACTAACCAAAAGATATAAACTAGCTGGGTGGACACAAAAATAAGACCCATATATGTGCTGTCTACAAAAGACCCACATCAGACCTAGGGATTCATAAAGACTGAAAGTGAGAGGATGGAAAGAGGTATTCCACACAAGTGGAAATCAAAAGAAAGCTGGGTAGCAATATTCATATCAGACAAAATAGATGTTAAAACAAAGACTGTTATAAGAAAGAAAGGACACTACATAGTGATCAAGGGATCAATTCAAGAAGATATAACAATTGCTAATATATATACACCCAACATAGAAGCATCTCAAATACTAACAATGTAAAGGGAGAAATGTACAGTAACACAGTAATAGTGCACATGTAACACAGTAATAGTGCACATGAAACATTCTCCAGGACTGACCACATGCTGGGCCACAAGATGAGCCTTGGTAAATTTAAGAAAATTGAAATCATATCAAACATCATTTCTGATCACAACTGCTATGAGGTTAGCAATAAACTATAAGAAGAAACCATAGAAAGCACAAATATGTGAAGGCTAAACAATATGCTACTAAACAACCAATGGATCCCTGAAGAAATCAAAGAGAGAAGTCAAAAAATACTGGAAGCAGATGGGATACAGCAAAAGCAGTAATAGCAGTACAATCTTACCTCAGAAAACAAGAAAATTCTCTAATAAACAAGCTAAGATTATACCTAAAACAACCATGGAAAATAAAACAAACAAAACCTAAAGTTAGTACAAGAAATCATATAATGATCAGAGAAGAAATAAATGAAATAGAGAAAAGAAAACAATAGCAAATATTACAGAAGCTAAAAGCTAGTCCTTTGAAACAATAAACAAAATTGATAAACCTTTAGCCAAATTCATCAGGAAAACAATGGAGAGGACTCAAATCAATAAAATTAGAAATTAAAAAGGAGAAGTTGAAACAGACAACATGGAAGCATAAAGGATCAAATACAAGCAACTGACTACTACAAGCAACTATATATCAATAAAATGGACAACCTGGAAGAAATGGACAAATTTTTAGAAAGATACAGTCTCCCAAGACTGAAGCAGGAATAAATAGAAAATATGAACCAACCAATCACAAACACTGAAATTTAAACTGTTACTTTAAAACTCCCAACAAACAAAAGTCCAGAGCCTGATGGCTTCACAGGCAAATTTTATCAAACATTTAGAGAAAAGCTAACATCTATCCTTCTGAAACTATTCCCCAAAAATTTCAGAGGAAGGAACACTTCCAAATGTATTCTATAACACCACTATTACTCTGATACCAAAATCAGACAAAGATACCACAGAAGAAGAAAATTACAGGCCAATATCACAGATAAACATAGATACAAAAATCCTCAACAAAATACTAGCAACTCAAATCCAAAAATACATTAAATACACCATGATCAAGTGGAATTTATCCCAGGGATGCAAGTATTTTTCAATATCTGCAAATTAATGAGTGTGATACACCACATCAGCAAATTGAAAAATAAAAAACATATGATTATTTCAATAGATGTAGAAAAAAATTTTAACAAAATTCAGCACCCACTTATGATTAAGAAACACTCCCCAGAAAATGGGCATAGAAGGAATATACCTCAACATAAAAGTCATATGCAACAAACCTATAGCTAACACCATGCTCAGTGGTGAAAAGCTGAAAGCATGTCCTCTAAGATCAGGAACAAGACAAAGATGTCCACTCTCATCACTTTTATTCAACATAGTTTTGGAAGTCCTAGTTGCAATAATCAGAGAAGAAAAATAAATGAAAGAAATCCAAATTGGAAAAGAAGTTAAAACTGTCACTGTTTGCAGATGACATGATATTATTATACATAGAAGACTCAAACATGTCACCAGAAAACTACTAGAGCCCATAAATGAATTTGGTAAAGTTGCAGGTTACAAAAGTCATACAGAAATCTGTTGTGTTTCTATACACTAACAATGAAAGATCATTAAGAGAAATGCAAGAATCTATTCCATTTACCATCACATCAAAAAGAATAAAATACCTTGGAATAAACCTACCTAAGGAGACCAAAGATGTGTACTCTGAACATCATAAGATATTGATATGGTGATGAAAGAAACTGAAGAAGATGCAGATGGAAAAGTACACCATTTTTGGATTGGAAGAATCAATACTGTCAAAATGACTGTACTACCCAAGGCAATCTACAGATTTAATGCAATCTCTGCCAAATTATCAATGGTATTTTTTTACAGACCTAAGACAAAGAATTTACAAAGCAATCTTGAGAAAGAAAAAAGGAGCTGGAGGAATCAGGCTCCCTGACTTCAAACAGTACTACAAAGCTATCATCATCAAAACAGTAGAGTACTGGCACAAAAATAGACATATAGATCAATAGAACAGAATAGAAAATCCAGAAGTAAACCCAGACACCCATGGTCAATTAATCTACAATGAAGGAAGCAAGACTACACAATATTGGAAACTGGACAGCTACATGTTAAAAAAAAATAATGTTATATATTCTTTAACACCACACATAAAAATAAGCTCAAAATGGATTGAAGACCTAAATGTGAAACCAGAAACTATAAAACTCCTAGAGGAAAACATTGGCAGAGCACTCTCTGACATAAATCACAGCAATACCTTTTTCAATCCATCTCCCTAAATAATGAAAAAAAAAAATTTTAAGTCAACCCTGCTGCTAAGTCACTTAAGTCATGTCTGACTCTGTGCGACCCCATAGACGGCAGCCCATGAGGCTCCCCCATCCCTGGGATTCTCCAGGCAAGAATATTGGAGTGGGTTGCCATTTCCTTCTCCAATGCATGAAAGTGAAAAATGAAAGTGAAGTCGCTCAGTCATGCCCGACTCTTAGCAACCCCATGGACTGCGGCCCACCAGGCTCCTCTGTCCATGGGATTTTCCAGGCAAGAGTGCTGGAGTGGGGTGCCATTGCCTAATTAAACTCAAAAGCTTTTGCATAGCAAAGGAAATAATAAACAAAATGTAGATAACCCACAGTTGGGAGAAAATAACTGCAAATGATGTGACTAAAAGATTAGTCTCCAAAATTTACAAATAGCCTCTGAGGTTTAATATCATCAAAACAAACAACCTAATCAAAAAATGGGCAGAAGACCTAAATTGACATTTCTCCAAAGGAGACATATAGATAGCCAAGAGGCACATGATAATATGTTCAAAACTGCTGATTATTAGAGAAATTCAAATCAAAATGACAATGAGGTATCACCTCACTACCAGCTAGAATGACTATCATTTAAAAATCCACAAACAGTAAATGCTAGAAAGGGTGTGGAGAGAAGGGAATCCTCCTACATGGTTCATGGAATGTAAATTGGTACAACCACTATGGAGAACAGTATGGAAGTTCTTTAAAAACTAAGAGTTACCATATAACTCTGCAATCCCACTCCTGGGCATATACCCTGAGAAAGCCATAATTGAGAAGACACAGGCACCTCAATGTTCATCTTTGCAGCACTGTTCATTGTTCAATGTTCATTGCAGCAAAGACATGGAAGCAACTTAAATGTCCATTGACAGATGAAGGAATAAAGAAGATATGGTACATATACATATAATGAAAATTACTCAGCCATTAAAAAGAATGAAGTTATGCCATTTGCAGCAACATGGATGGACTTAGGAGCTTCCCTGGTGGTGCAGAGGTTAAAGCATCTGCCTGAAATGCGGGAGACCTGGGTTTGATCCCTGGGTTGGGAAGATCCCCTGGAGAAGGAAATGGCAACCCACTCCAGTATTCTTGCCTGGAGAATCCCATGGACGGAGGAGCCTGGGAGGCTACAGTCCACAGGGTAGCAAAGAGTCAGGCAGTCATACTTAGTGAAATGTCAGACAGAGAAGGAGAAATATTGTATGGCATTCCTTATTTACAGAATCTAAAATGAAATTATACAAATAAACTTATTTACAAAAGAGAAAAAGACTCATAGAGTATGAAACTATGATTGGCCAGGGGAAAGGATGGGTGGAAGGGATAGTTAGGGAGTTTGAGATCGACATGTACACACTGCTATATTTTAAACGGATGACCAACAAGATCCTATCCTGTATAGCACAGGGCACTCTGCTCTGTGTTATGTGGTAGCCTGGATGAGAGGGGAGGTTGGGGAGAACAGATACATATATATGTATAACTGAGTCCCTTTGCTGTCCATCTGAAACTATCACAATACCGTTAATTAGCTATAAAAAGTGCAGTCGCTCCATCGTGTCCAACTCTCTATGACCCCATGGGCTGTAATCTATCAAGCTCATGGGATTTTCCAGGCAAGAGTACTGGAGTGGGTTGCCATTTCCTTATCCAAGGGATTTTTTTTCCTGACCCAGGGAACGAACCCGGGTCTCCCACATTGCAGGCAGACACTTTACCATCTGAGCCACCAGGGAAGCTCTGGTGGCTATACTCCAATAAAAAATGTTTTAAAAAGAGAAATATTTATTGAGCATTTCGATCATGAGGCAGACAACCTTATACTATTTATGTTCTGCTTAGAAACCAAATAACAACAACAACAACAAAAAAGGAAAATTCCTTTCAATTTCTTTGTGGGCCACATAGTACGATACTGTTTTGATAATCATTCTTTGAATGCTGTCCACGCATGAGTCTTATTTCAAGACTCATGTGGATGTGTGTGGTTTTGTGTGTGTTGAGAGATGGGGCAGTTAGGACAATTCTTTCTAAAGGAAGCAGCTTTAATGAACTAGCTACAATTGCCATTTCATTGTAATGGAATATTCCTTCCATTAATGGTTATAACACTGTGTCAAATGTGGCTTCAAATGAAAGAATAGCAGAAATCTATTAAATTTCATTTTACAAAGTCCTAGGCAAGAGAATCTCCAGTATTCTTGCCTGGAAAATCCCGTGGACAGAGGAGCCTGGTAGGCTAAGGTAGGAGTCGCTAAGAGTCAGGCATGACTGAGCAACTTCACTTTCACTTTTCACTTTTATGCTTTGGAAAAGGAAATGGCAACCCACTCCAGTGTTCTTGCCTGGAGAATCCCAGGGACAGGGGAGCCTGGTGGGCTGCCGTCTATGGAGTCGCACAGAGTAGGACACGACTGAAGCGACTTAGCAGCAGCAGCAGCAAGCAAGAGAATGATACTATGGACTTTCCTTTTAAATTCACATATAATCTTTGCTGAGGAGGAAGTTGATTCTTTTGATCATGGAAATGGTTATTTTTTACAGTAAAGTTTATTTATAGATAACTAATAAAGGAAAGTGTCTAATTTCCTCAACTCCTGAAGTTTTACCAAACTAGTAGCTTACATTTGTGTGGTATTTTGTAGTTTTCTGAGTAATAGTCATTCTTCCATTTGTTGCTGTTCAGTGGCTAAGTCATGTTCGACTCTTTGTGACCTCATGGACTGCAGCACGCTAGTCCTTCGCTATCTCCTTGAGTCTGCTCAAACTAATGTCCACTGAGTTGATGCCATACAAACTCTGTCATCCCCTTCTCCTGCCCTCAATCTTTCCTAGCATTGTGGTTTTTTCCAATGAGTTAGCTCTTCACATCAGATGGCCAAATATTGGAGCTTCGGCTTCAGCATCAGTCTTTTCAATGAATCAACAGGGTTGATTTCCTGTAGGATTGACTGTTTTAATCTTCTTGCTGTAAAAGGGACTCTCAAAAAGCAGAGACGTCACTTTGCTGACAATGGTCTGTATAGTCAAAGCTATGGGTTTTCCAGCAGTCATTATTTCATTAGAACCTCACAGTTAGTTTGTGAAATAAAAAGAGACGGTGAGGCAATGGAGCGCTGAAGTTTCAATGGCTTGTTCAGGATCATATAGAAAATTCATTTCAAAACAGGGCTTGCCAACCTGCTTTACCATCTGCTCCACACACAGATTTACATTATCTGTAGATAATCCAGGAGAGTAAAATTATGGCAATAGCTAACATTAGAAAACTTTATACTTTATAGAATATGTTTATATTCACAATTTAATTTCATCTTTTCAAAAACATTTTGATATTGGTATTATTATAATCATTCTATTTAAATATAAGGAAACTGAGGTTTCCAAAATTAGTGGGTTTTTCTCCTTTTCTTGATTGTAACAATAGAAGATTCAGGCTTGAATCGATGACCTCTGATTCCTTGTCCACCTTTTTATCCGTCCTCCATGGTGCTCAAATACCTCTCCAACACAGAAATGTATATTGCTGAACTCAGGTCCAGCTGCTTGACACTCAAAAATTAATACTCAAAGAGGCAGGTGTTGATACAAGGGAAAGTTTCTTTAAACAGAAAAGCTGGCAATCTGGGAAGAAGGCAGACTTATGTCCCTGAAACCAATTCTGAAGATTCTGCCCAGCCATGAAAGTTTTTAAAGGGAAAAGGGCAAGTAATTTCAATTAATTATGGAGATCGGAGACCAGACTCCACAATCTCCCACTGAGTGCAGACTTGTCAACTCCTTGTGATCTTTCTTTGAATGTTGTCTTGTTCACATAGTTTGTTCATAGCTAGGGAAGAAATCGGGTTGTTAATTGCTTATTCTTCATTTTTACTTCTTTGATCTAGGAAAGAACCAACAGCTTAGGCAAGGTATTGTGTGAAAGATGTGCTAGGGCTAGAGATAAGTAGAGCGTGGGGGTGCCTGGTTTAAGATTAGTTTCAATACAGCTTTGCTAAAGTGACAAGGTAAAAGAGGCCCTTCTCTGCCAAAAGCTGCTTACAAATCCCCACTTTGTAAGAACATTATTCCATTTCTAGAGGTTTATGGGTGAAGGTCCACCTTCTGTAAATTCTTCACGCTGACATACAGCACCATATTCTCAAAGTGGAAGGTATTAACATG
This sequence comes from Neotragus pygmaeus, assembly GCA_006410875.1. Lineage (NCBI taxonomy): Eukaryota > Metazoa > Chordata > Mammalia > Artiodactyla > Bovidae > Neotragus > Neotragus pygmaeus. Next base: position 42,450 of record SJYV01025787.1, on the reverse strand, counting down.
GGTCTGTATAACATCTATTTGCTAACAATTTTAGTTGCCTGCTTGCTTACATATATGGGGAGAACAAGGTATAATTATTTGGATGCCTAGACTATTATGAGCAATAGTGAATCACATTCACTAAGGCCAGTTCTTGGAATTGTGCTAGCCCTAGATTCAGCGTTGTTCAAGATAGATCAGCTTACGTCATGGTTGTGGTTTGCTCATCATGCTTTTTTCCTCTGGTGGCAGTTATTGTATCTGTAAAATGACTGAGGATTATGTGTCAGACACTGAAAGACTCTGTGACTGTATTGTCTTAATCATCAACTGCTTGAATCTGGTCTCTTGTGATTCAAGGATGCCTGGGAGACAGCTTTTCTACAAACAAGAGGCAGGACATACATAGGAGCCTTTGTACTTGGGTGGATGGGAGGGGGCACAGGGTTCTGCTTGGTTCCATTTATATTTAACTTTATAATTTTCATGTTTGCTTCTTTAGGGAAAACATCTTCCTGAATACATCTTTCTCAAGGAGACAATAAAGTTGGCTTACATTTCCTGAGCCAGCATCTCTGAGTGACAAAGAAAGGTGACCCAGAAAACAGCAGGGATCATCCAAATTTAGATAACTGAATTTTAATACACTTTCCTTAAGACATCTTTGCTTCTGAATTATAGCAGAGGCAAAGGCAGAAAGAGAGGACATTTTCAATTTGATTTTTATGTGCTCCATTTACTATTTAAGATGCTATTTACTTCTTCCTGGGCAGCTAACCTTTTTTACCCATAAACATTATCCTTTTTGCAATATGTATCAAGATAAAATGTGAAAACCTTATAGAGAACCAACATGATTAGTTTTTTTGTGAATGATTCTACTCTTGCCTGGAGAATCCCAGGGATGGAGGAGCCTGGTGGGCTGCCATCTATGGGGTCGCACAGAGTCGGACACAACTGAAGTGGCTTAGCAGCTTAGCTACTCTATAGAAATATAAATTGTCTCTAGTTGAATGCAATTAATTATTGTCCTCTGGATACTGACCAGTCTTGCTTCTATTTGTAAATTCCTGTCAGTTTTCCTCTGAATTCTTCGAGCTAGTTACAGCATTGTACTGGTTCTCTCATGAATCAGCAAGTTAAAATTTTTAGCACATGTTTAGCTTCCATTTGTATAACAGCCATGATTTTTACCTTTAAAAAACTCTTTAAATCTGCAACTCAATAGCCATTCTAGGAACCAGTGTTAACTCTTTACAAGTGATGTTCAGACTAAATTTGAGCATCCCCGCAAGGTAGAACTAGAATGTGTATTACAGGTATAAAAATATAAGGAAACTAAAATTTAGAGATGAGTAAGTTGCTCAAAAACTATTGTAACCACCACACTCTACTGTGTTAGGGCCTCTGGCCTCTCTACTTCTTGCCATCGTCACAATCCCTAAATCCATCTCTAGCTCACTCGGCTACCTAAGTAGTAAGAATAATTAAGTCAAAATACGTGTGACACAAAATATACAAATAAACATAGATAGATAATAAAATTTAAAATTAACAGGGTTTAGCCTAGACTTTTTCAAGTCTTTATTGTCTTTGTAACTGCCTGGCTGGACTCAACCCTGGGTAGCCCCACTGCCTGCTTCCTAATTTCTCTAAGGCTTCTCACTTCGATTCCAAAGGTTGAAGGAGAAAATGACAAATTTGAATTGAATGGGATATTTGCAAAACTCTAAAGAAAACATTGGGCAAAAAACAATGTATCTTGTGTGGATTTTCTCCTAAATACATTCTTCTTTCCTAATCATGCCTCCTCCCTTCCCTTCCACTGTGTCTCATATGTTCCCAATAGCAGACATCATTGAATTTTATTAGGAATACTGAGTTCATCTAAAGTGGACTCTTAAGGGCTTCTCTCAGGCCTCAGTCATCTTGGTTTTTCCAAAATGAAAAATTTGACACTGTTGCCCTAAACCTCTTACTATTTCCTTTTCTCCCATCCTCTCATCTTCTTGTTCCTGCTGACTCTGACCCCCACATTTTCAAAAGTCTCTCATTCTTGGATCATGTGGTCATTCATTATTTTGTTTCTCTGAAGCTGACACCACACTTTTCCCACTCGTCCTCTGAATTTACGAGATCAGAGATATTCATGGCTTATCCATTGCCTGCACATATATTATCCACATTTGTTAACATTTATGACTCTCCATAATTGAGTTACTTTTCACCACTATCTTCTATTACTCTCTTATGCTGTACAGCCTTCCAGACAAAATGATCAGTTGTCAATGAATGGAAAATACAATTTCATCTAAGTATGTTTTACGGTGCTGACAAATAGCTAATATTTTCATGTTCTGCACAACCAGAGTTTCTTGAATAAAAAAATTACCGGCAAACTGTGTTAAAGAATGACTGACCAGTAACCATGCCTTGGAAGTTAGAAATGGTGAATTAATTATCCCTGAGAGATTTATAAGTTTCTCTCCCCCTGCAGCCATTTACTTATATTTCAAAGGGTAATAAAATTCTGAGCCATTCATTTATATTCCAAAGAGTTGTAACATCTAGGGACCATCTGCTTTTTTCTTCCAACATAGGATTTGTTTACAGTGAAATATACAGTTCCTCTCCTTCTCTCTAGAGAGTAGTGAGTACTTGCACAGCAGTTCCTATATAAACCCAGAGTTTCATGATTTCCTCTCCTACATTATGGACTTCTCTGTACATGCAGATGGCATTTGCTCTCATCACTGCCCCAAAGGGTAGACTGGGGCAGAAGAAACCAACACTAAGATGTTCTGTAGGTAATCACTCTGCTTCTGATCCAGAAACCTCATTTGTTGTCAGGGGAAAACAAATAAATATAAATATTAAAAACTTTTTAAATAGACACAAAGAAATTCATTGATGGGTATTTTGAAAAGTGAGACTACTTTCTGTTCATTTAGAATGTTCTTTCATTTGCATTTTTATTTATTTACACTTAGTTTTTTATATAAAGCTGTTATTTGCAAAATGTTGACTAAAATGCTTATGTATTCTCTCAAGATTTGGGAATTAAACATTTGTGATTGTTAAAGTGGTTTTTGTGAGTGTTCCTACAACCCCTCTTGACCTCACTAAAATCTGTCCATTCAAATTGTGATTTCTATTGAACATTGCATGTTGTTAAGAAATTCACCACATTAAATCTGATTTGCAAAGGAATTTTTTTCACCATCATTTCTTTTGCTGTAATGGCTGCAATAGACACTGTTGAGCCAGGAGACATTTTTGCCCTGGAAACACAGTAGGTGAGAGTAAAGCTGTGAGGAACCTCCTGCTTTTGTTTTCATTCTCCTGGAGAAACTGGAAGGTCATTGCTTTCTTCTATTGCATAAACAGTTCCAACAGAGACTAGACTACTTTGTAAGTGATCAGAATTGTCAGTGGTCTCCCCTATCAGGAAAACTGTTTTACCAGCTCTGTAGGCTCAGAAACCTTCCTGAACGCATTTAAAATTCATACCCATTAAGCTTCTATCTTGAGTAATGACTTGAAACAACTCATGAATCAAATTGTGGGTTGAGGAGGGAATGATTCAACTAAAAGAATCAGAGAAGTGGGGTGTATTCATTAGAAATCCCCTCTTGCACACATTGTCTTACTTTAGGGTACTACCTCAACTTCCTTTAATTCTTTAACTTCCTATCTTAAACCAGTCAGGGATCATTTTACCCTGCCCTAAAGACTGAGTTTTTGTATCTAAGATTTTTGATGTTATCAAAAGACTTTCCAATCTAAAAATGCTCTATGTAGGCCGGAAAGAGACATATGAATAATTTTAGATTAACAGCAATGAGAAAAAAAGTATACCTAAGTACAACAGTCTGATGAGTTCCCTCTGAATCACACTTGCCCGTAGGAGAGCTGCCTGCCTATAAGACTCCCTCTTTTTGTGATGGCTTCCTCCCTTTTTTGGCAGCTATCCTGGACAGGTCCTACCAACCTCCTATTATCATCACTTTTAAACAGGGCTCAACCTCCCCAACCTGGTGCCTCCCATTGGTGCCACCTGTCTGTGCTTATTCACAGAACTCTCTGTCCCTCACTTTTCTGCTACTCTCCTCCTACAAGTGAAGAGAGCAACAGAAATTGACATCTGAAAGTCAATTTACAAGGCTCTTCTCTCATGAGCCAAAATAAGAACTCATCATTCCCATTTCTCAGAAAGGAAACAGGCTCAAAAAAGTCATCCATGTCCTACCAGTATAATTTTGGATGATCAATGATCAAATGGTCATCTAGAACACTCTGTTTTCACATTTTTAAATGAAGTTGTTGACTAGGTGCTCTTACAGACTGTTCTAAGAATCTGTGTTTGGAATTATATGTATCTGAGATTCTCAACTCTAAATTACTTTGCCGACTAAGGTCCGTCTAGTCAAGGCTATGGTTTTTCCTGTGGTCGTGTATGGAGAATTGATGCTTTTGAACTGTGGTGTTGGAGAAGACTCTTGAGAGTCTCTTGGACTGCAAGGAGATCCAACCAGTCCCTTCTGAAGATCAGCCCTGGGATTTCTTTGGAAGGAATGATGCTAAAGCTGAAACTCCAGTACTTTGGCCACCTCATGCGAAGAGTTGACTCATTGGAAAAGACTCTGGTGTTGGGAAGGATTGGGGGCAGGAGGAGAAGGGGACGACTGAGGATGAGATG
>SJYV01025787.1:22851-37403 GCA_006410875.1 Neotragus pygmaeus | reverse complement strand
GGTGCAGTACTCATCCTTAAGACTTTAAGGATACTAGAAATCTTCATTTCACAGGTTAGGACCCTGCAGCTCACAGAGGTAGCACAGCTAATCCAAGCCACATAGCTGGTGAGTTGAAGACCCAGTTGGTCTCATCTTCCAGTCAGTGATACACAATTAACTGCATGCTCAAAACTGACTTCTATCAGTAGGATTCCAGGCTCCCTACTTTGCTTCAGACACAGTAGCATGGCTTTTGTTTATTAATATTGGGCTTTTGTGCATGATTCCTTTGAAGAATGAGTTCCTCAGCTGATATATTTTTGGTATCACTGGCTCATACCATTCAAGGTTATCTCTGCCCTTATAAGCCCCCTGGCAGGCTCAGATGCAGGCTCTTCCCTGAGACTTGATGAACCTTCCCTACCCTGAACTTCCCTCAAGGTATTGTCCTCATATAAATGCCAAGGTATGAGAAAGTTTGAAAAGGACTTCCTTGTCCTCAAAACCTAGATTAATTTCTACTGACTTTGTAAATGGTTTCCATAAAATAAATCTATACTAATAAAATTCATGGCATCTTAGCATGCGAATATTATTTTTTTTAAGTTTTAATGTCCTAGAAATCAAGGTGTGCCCTAATTTATAAGGTCCTAATATATAAAATTTAAAACTGATAAAGTGATCAGTTAGGAATTGACTCTTCCTTTTAAAAGGAAGTCTCCCTGATACACTTTAAATAGCTTCAACTTTCCCATTTACATGCAGCTCTTCAGAATTATATCTAATAGTCTTTTGAATGATTATTTATACAATTTTCCTTTCTCAGGAAAACTCCTAGGAAAAATGGACAATAGCTTGTGTGTGTGTGTGTGTGTGTGTGTGTGTGTGCAAGCAAAATCATTCTGGCAAGTAGCAAGTGCCATTGTGATACACTCACCTCAAAAGCAAGAATTACAACAGGCTTCTTACCTGACTGTGTTAAGGCGAGAACAGGCTGGCCATGTTCCAGAGACTGGTTCCCAAACATGGACCTGAGGGCTAAATGGGAGAAGGGAAGGTGGAGTGCTTCTTCTCTGTGGTGTTATAATGTGGACTGGACAGTTAGATCCATGTTTGTGAACATCCATTTAGATGAATATTTCATCTATCACCAATGAAAAAGAAACAAGTTAGATTTTAAAAGAAAAAATAATAATAAAGAAACAGAGAAGAATGATACAATAACTGAAAAGAAGAATACATTAGAAGGAATCAATAGCAGAATAACTGAAATGGAAGAATGGATAATGGGCCTGGAAGAAACTATGGTGGTAATAACTGCTGCAGAATAGAATAAAGAAAAATCTATAAAAAGAAATAAAAACGATCTAAAGGAAAATCTGGGACAACATTAAATACACCAACATTATCACTATAATGATCTCAGAAGGAGACAAGAGAAAGGACCTGAGAAATTTTTTGAGGGGATATAGCTGTAAACTTCCCTAACATGGGAAAGAGAACAGTCACCCAAGTCAAGGAAGTACTGAGTTCCAGGCAGGAGAAACCAAAGTAGGAACACAGGAAGACAACAGTAATCAAAGTGACAAAAATTAAAGACAAGTAAAAAACATTAAAAGTAACAAATAACATATAACAGAAAACCCATAAGGCTAACAGTAGATTTTTCAGCAGAAATTCTGCAGGCCAGAAGGAAATGGCATGATATATTTAAATTAAAGGGGAAGAACCTACAATAAAGAATACTCTACCCAGCAAGGCTTTCATTCAGATTTAATGGAGAAATCAAAAGTTTACAGACAAGCAAGAGCTAGGAGAATTCAGCACCACCAAACCAGCTTTGCAAAAAATGATAAGGGAACTTCTCTAAGCAGAAAAGCCCACATATAGAATACACATTTTCTCATGTATACATGAAACATTCTCCAAAACTGACCACATACTGGACCACAAAGTGAGTGTTGGTATACTTAAGAAAACTGAAATCTTATCAATCATCTTTTCCAATCACAACACTACAAGATTATAAACAAATTGCAAGTAAAAATACAAGAAAAAAAAGAGCATTAAAAAACACATGGAGGCTAAGCAATATGCTACTAAAGAACCAATGGATCACTGGAGAAATTAAAAGAAATCAAAAAATACCTAGAGAGAAAAGAAAATGAAAGTACAAAAATCAAAAATCTGTGGGATACAGAAAAAGCAATTCTAAGAGGGAAGTTTATAGCAATACACTCTTACCTCAAGAAACAAATGTTTTCAAATAAACAACCTAACCTTACACTTAAAATGACAAGAGAAAGAACAAATAAGAGCTAAAGTTAGTAGAAGGGAAGAAATCATAAAGAGAAGAGCAGAAATAAATGAATTAGAGATGAAGAAAACAATAGCAAAAATCAATGGCTAAAAGGTGGTCCTCTGAGTAGGTAAAACTAGCTTAAAACTCATTCAAAAAACTAAGACCATGGCATCTGGCCCCATCGCTTCATGGCAAATAGATGGGGAAACAATGGAAACAATGATAGACTTTATTTTCTTGGGCTCCAAAATCACTGCAGATGGTGACTGCAGCCATGAACTTTATTTTTATTTATTTATTTATTTTAATTAGAGGTTAATTACTTTACAATATTGTATTGGTTTTGCCATACGTCAACATGTATCTGCCACAGGTATACACGTGTTCCCCATCCTGAACCCCGCTCCCTCCTCCCTCCCCATACCATCCCTTTGGATCATTGCTCCTTGGAAGAAAAGCAATGATCAACTTCAACAGCATATTAAAAAGCAGAGACATTACTTTTTCAAGAAAGGTCTGTCTAGTCAAAGCTATGGTTTTTCCAGTAGTCATGCATGAATGTGAGAGTTAGACCATAAAGAAAGCAGATTACCAAAGAATTGATGCTTTGGAACTGTGGTGTTGGAGAAGACTCTTGAGAGTCCCTTGGACTGCAAAGAGATCAAACCAGTCAATCCTAAAAGAATCAGTCCTGAATATTCATTGGAAGGACTGATGCTGACACTGAAGCTCCACTAGTTTGGTCCCCTGATGTGAAGAACTGACTCATTGGAAAAGACCATGATGCTGGGAAAGATTGAAGGCAGGAGGAGAAAGGAATGACAGAGGACAAGATGGTTGGATGGCATCACTTACTCTGTGGACATGATTTTGAGCAAACTCTGTGAGTTGGTGATGGACAGGAAAGCCTGGTGTGCTGCAGTCCATGGGGTAACAAAGAGTCAGACATGACTGAGGGACTAAACTGAATTGAGTAGATAAAAAAAATTGATAAACCTTTAGCCCAACTCATCAAGAGAAAAGGAAGAGGATGAAAATCAATGAAATTATAAATGTTAAAAAGTTATAACTGATAAATTCATATGAGATTACTACAAGCAGCTGTATACCAATAAAATGGACATCCTGGGGAAAAAATGTACAAATTTTTGGAAAGATACACTCTTCCAAGGTAAAACCAGGAAGAAATAGAAAATATGAACAGACTAAGCACGAGCAATAAAATTGAAACTGTGATTTTAAAACTCTCAAAAAACAAAATTCCAGGACCAGTTAGCTTCACAGTCAAATCCTATCAAATAATTAGAGAAGAGCTAGCATTTATCCTTCTCAAACTGTTTCCAAAAATTGCAGAAGAAAAAATACTCCCAACTCATTCTATGATGCCACCATCACCCTAACAGCAAAATCAGACAGTGATATCTCAAGAAAAAAAAAGAAAGAAAAAAAGAAAAGAAAATTATGGGCCAATATCACTTATGAACATAGATGCAAAAATCCTTAACAAAATACTAGCAAATCTGAATCCACCAATACATTAGAAGTATCATACACCATAATCAAGTGGGATTTATCCCAAGGAAGCAAGGGGTTTTCAATATCTGCAAATCAATCNGCCAATATCACTTATGAACATAGATGCAAAAATCCTTAACAAAATACTAGCAAATCTGAATCCACCAATACATTAGAAGTGTCATACACCATAATCAAGTGGGATTTATCCCAAGGAAGCAAGGGGTTTTCAATATCTGCAAATCAATCATTATGATACCCACATGAACAAACAAGAGTAAATATCATGTGATCTTCTCAACAGAGGCAGGAAAACTTCTGAAAAAATTTAACATTTATGATAAAAAATCTCCAGAAAGTTGGCATAGAAGGAACATACCTAACACAATAAAGACCATGTTTGAAAAATCTACAGCTAATATCACATTCAACAGTGAAAAACTGAAAGCATTTCCTCTAAGATCAGGAACAAAACAAGAGATCCACTCTCACCACCTTTATTCAACAGTGTTTAAGAAGTCCTAGCTATGGAAATCAGGGAATAAAATGAGATAAAAGGAATTCAAATTGGAAAAGAAGTTAAATTATCAGTGCAGATAACATGATACCATAAGTAGAAAATTTTACAGATGCTCTTGGAAAACTACCAGACCTCATCAATGAATTTGGTGAAATTGCAGTCTATGAAATTAATACATAGAAATATGTTGCATTTCTACACCCTAACAACAAAAGATCAGAAAGGGAAATTAAAGAAATACTCCCATTTACCATCACATCAAAAATAAATAAAATACCTAGGAATAAACCCACCTAAGGAGACAAAAAGACCTGTATTCTGAAAACTATAAGATGCTAATGAAAGAAATTAAAGATGACACAAACAGGTGGAAAGACATACCATGTTCTTGGATTGGAAGAATCAATATTATTTAAATGACTGTACTACTCAAGGCAATCTACAGATTCAATGCAAACCCTATCAAATTACCAATGGCATTTTTCACAGACCTACTACAAAAAAAAAAAAAAAAAAACTTTAACATTTGTATGGAGACATAAAAGACTTTGAATAACCAAAACAATCTTGAAAGAAAAAAAGAAATGAAGAATCAATCTCCCTGGCTTCAGGCTATGCTACAAAGTTATCAAAACAGTATGGTACTGGCACAAAAACAGAAATATAAATTACTGGAACAGTATATAAAGCTCAGAAATAAACCCATGCACCTATGATCAACTCATTTCAGTTCAATTCAGTCACTCAGTCATGTCCATCTCTTTGTGACCTATGAACTGCAGCACGCCAGGCTTCCCTGTCCATCACCAGCTCCAGGAGCTTGCTCACACTCATGTCCATTGAGTCAGTGATGCCATCCAACCATCTTATCCTCTGTAATCCCCTTCTCCTCCTGCCTTCAATCTTTCCCAGAATCAGGGTCTTTTCCNGCAGTCAATAAAGCAGAAGTAGATTTTTTTCTGGAACTCTCTTGCTTTTTCTGTGATCCAATGGATGTTGGCAATTTGATCTCTGGTTCCTCTGCCTTTTCTAAATCCAGCTTGAACATCTGGAAGTTCACAGTTTATGGACTATTGAAGCCTGGCTTGGAGAATTTTGAGCATTACTTTGTGAGCATGTGAGATGAGTTTAATTGTGCAGCAGTTTAAACATTCTTTGCCATTGCCCTTCTTTGGGTTTGGAATGAAAACTGACCTTTTTCAGTTAATTTTCAGTCCTGTGGATCAATTAATAGATGATCAATTAATCTGTGACAAAGTAGATAAGACTATACAATGGAGGAAAGACAGTCTCTTCAGTAAATGGTGCTGGTTAAACTGTTCGGTCATATGTTTAAAAATGAAATTAAAACACTCTTAAACATCATACACAAAAATAAACTGAAAATGGATTAAAGACCTAAGTGTTAGTCCAGACATTATAAACTCTTATAGGAAAACCTGGAAATAATACTCTTTGATGTAAATCTCAGCAATATTTTTTTCCATTAATCTCTAATGGTTATGAAAATAAAAACAAAAATAAACAAATGGGACCCAGTTAAACTCAAAAGCTTTTGCACAGCAAAGGCAACCTTAAACAAAATGAAAAGCCAACCCAAAGAGTGGGAGAAGATATTTGCAAACAATATTATAGACTAGGGATTAGTTTCCAAAATTTACAAACAGCTCATGTGGCTTAATATCATCAAAGCAAACAACCCAATCAAAAAATGGGCAGAAGACCTTAATAGACATTTTCCAAAGAAGACATACAGATGGCCAGGGAGCAGGTGAAAAGATGTTCAACATCATTAATTATCAGAGAAATGAAAATCAAAACTATTAATACAATGAAGTATCACTTATCAGTTAGAATGGCCATCATCAAAAAATCTACAAACAATAAATGCTGGAGAGGGTGTAGAAAGAAGGCAACCCTCTTACACTGTTGGTGTAAATGTAAACTGGTACAGCAGCTATGGAAAACAGTATGAATGGTCCTTAAAAAACTAAAAATAGCATTACCATGTCACCCTGCAAATCAAAATTATGGTTAATTGATAAAGATGTGGTAACATATACAATGGAATATTAGCCATTTTTTTAAAAATGAAATAATGCCATTTGCAGCAACATGGATGGACCTAGAAATAAATATACTGAACCAAATCAGAGAAAGGCAAATACCATGTGATATTGCTTATACATGGAATTTTTTTTTTTAATGATACAAATGAACTTACTTACAAAACAGTAAAAGACTCGCAGGTTCAGAGAACAAACTTCTCATATTAAATTAAATACCAGGGAAGTGGGGAGGGAAGGGCTAGTTGGAGAATTTGGAACTGATATGCATACACTGCTCTATTTAAAATGGATAGCCAATAAGGACCTACTGTATAGCACAGGGAACTCTGCTCAATGTTATGTGAAAAGAATTCAAACTAAATGTGAAAAGAATTTTAAAAACAATAGATAACTGAATCATTTTTCTCTATACCTAAAATAACACAACACTGTTAATCAACTATTCTCCAATTTGAAATAAAAAGTTTAATAATATTTTTAAAATAAAATAAGTGAAAGTGAAGTCGCTCAGTTGTGTCTGACTCTTTGTGACCCCATGGATTGTAGCCCACCAAGCTCCTCTGTCCATGGGATTCTCCAGTCAAGAGTACTGGAGTGGGTTACCATTTCCTTCTCCAGGGGATCTTCCCAACCCAGGGATCGAACCCAGGTCTCCCACATTGCAGGCAGATGCTTAAAATAATAGAAACAAAAAAGAGGAAAGACAAACTAGATTTCATCAGAATTGAACATTTATGCTCTGTGAAAGAGGACATCAAGACAATAAGACAATCCATAGTTTGGGAGAAAATATTTGCAAAAGATGCACTTGATAAAGGATTGCTATCCAAAATATACAAAGAACTCTTAAAACTCAACAAGAAGAAAACAAACAACTTAGTTAAAAAGCCAGCCAAAGACCTTAACAGATACTTCGCCAAATAAAATATACAGATGACAATAAGCTTATGATAGGATACACCTCATCACATTGTTAGAGAAATGTAAATTAAAACAATAGGATACCACTACACAACTATTTGAATGGCCAAAATCCGGGACAGTGATCACCTCAAATTCTGGTAAGGGTATGAAGCCACAGGAGTTCTCAGACGTTACTGGTGAGAGTGTAGAATGACACAGCCACTTTGGAAGACAGTCTGGTAGTTTCTCACAAAATTAAACATAGTCTTACCATATGATTGCACTCTGGTATTACCCAAAGGATTTGAAAACTTCTCTCCACACAGAAACCCATACATGCATGTTTATAGGAGCTTTATTCATAATTGCCAAACTTGGAAACAACCAAAATTTGATTCAATAGGTGAATGGATAAATATACTTTGTACATGCACACAATAAAAATCATTTAGCACTAAAGAAAAATGAGCTAACAATCCATGAAAAGACATGGAGGAACCTTAAATGTATGTTACTCAGCAAAAGAAGTCATTCTGAAGAGACAGCATGGTGTCAGATTCCAACTAGTGACATTCTGGGAAAAGTCAAACCGCTGGATTAAGTTAAATGATCTGTGATGCCAGGGGATGAAAGGGAAATGATGAAAGGGCAGAGCACAGGAGATTTTTAGAGCAGTAAAATATCTGTATGATACCATAACAACAGATACTTATAATTATACTGTTGTCTAAACCCATAGAGTGTATAGGATTCCCTTACAGATCAGTCAATAAAGAATCTGCCTGCAATGCAAGAGACCTGGATTCAAATTCTGGGTCATGAAGATCCCCTGGAGAAGGAAATGGCAACCCACTCCAGTATTCTTGCCCGGGAAACGCTATGGACAGAGGAGCCTGGCAGGCTACAGCCCATGTGGTCATAACAGTTGGACACAACTTACAGATAAACCACCACCACCATAGACTGTATAAAACCAAGAGTGAATCTTGAGGTAAGTTATGGACTTTGGATGGTAATGATGTGTCAAAGAAGGTCATCCCTGGTTTAAAACAAATGTACCATTCTGGTACAATGATACCAATGATATAATGGATGAGGTTATTCATGTGGGAGGAAAGGGTATATGGAAAATCTTTGTACATGTCAATTTTTTAAATAAAGTCCCTTTTTAAAAGAAGAGAAATTTATAAAAGTATGTTCTAATTGATCTAAAGGAGTTAGTTAGTAATACCACCCACAATGCTTTTGATGACTACCATAGAGCAAGTATTATAAACAGAGTGGAAGCTCTTTTACACAATTAGCTTCTGGGTTTGAACAAAATCCTCAGTTTTGTACTGGCGAATGACTGTTTTCAACATGTAAGGCCATTTCCAATGCAAAATAAATCAAAACCTTTAAATGCAAATACAAAAATAATATATGTAAGGTTCATCCATGCAGCATACCTTGTATGTACTAAACAGAATTACCCAACAGACTGATTAATGCATAATGTAGTTAAAAATAAATTAAAGGAGGTTATTCACATAGAAAAGAGTAATATAGACACTTTATGAAAAAGTGGAAAAGGGTTACAATAATAATACGTATATAGTAAATAATATATTATATATGATAAATAAAAATAATTAATAGATACAAGGCACATGTCTCAATACAATATTTTAAAACTTTATGTTCATTAAAAAGTAACTTTTTCTTCTGGTATGCAATTCTATGAGTTTTATCACACTCATAGTTTTATCACACTCATAGATTTGTGAAACCACCACAACAATCAAGATACAGAACAATTTCATCACTGGATATAAGATTCCTTTGTGTTGCCCTTTATAATTAAATTCTGCCTCTACTCCCAACCCCTGTCAACCACTGATCTATTCTCTGTTTCTCTGGGGGGTTTTGGAGGGGGCAGAATTCTCTTCCTATTTATTTTATTCTCCACCCAAAGGCATTCCTAATATATTTAAGTGTATTCTTAATATGTACATACCCTTAAAAGTTACATAGTATGAATCTACATAAATGACTTTTTATTAGTTTATTGTTTAAGGGTACAATTCAGTGAGTTTTAGTATACTTGAACTTGTGTGACTATCATTAACATCATTCTAGAACATTTTTACCATACTCCAAAAACACCTTTACCACTTAAAAGTCACTCCCCAATCTTCCCTCTACCCAGCTCTTGGCATCCAATAATCTACTTGATTATTATTCTGCCTCTTATGCATTGGTCTATTTTGAATGTTTCCTATAAATGAAATATGCAATATGTGTCTGACTTATTTTACTCAGCAAGGTGTTTTCTAAGCTCACCCATGTTGTCGCACATACTCATTAATAACTTTACTCTTTGTATGGAACTATTTCACTGTATAGATATATCACATTTTTTTAATCTTTCCATCCATTAATGGGCATTGGGTTTTTCCACGCTTTGATTATTGTGATTAATGCTGCTATGAATGGAAAAGCTTTTGTGTGAACATATTTTTATTTCTCTTGGGTAAATACCTAGGAATGGAATCGCTGGGTCATATGGTCACTTTATATTTAACCTTTTGAGAAGTTACTAAACTCCTCCAAAGTGATTGCACCATTTTACATTTTCCCCAATTACTGTGTGAGTGGCAATCTGTCCTTATTCTCATCACCTCTTCTTTGTTGACCATCTTTCTTACTGTAGCCATTCAGTGTGGTGAGAGGTTTGTGGTTTCAGTTGACAGTTCCCTAGCAAGCAGTGATGTTGGTCATCTTTTTGTGTGCTTATTGGCCATCCATATTTCTTCTTTGGTGACGTGTCTGTTCATATCCTTCACCCTCTTTTAACTCATTTACCTTTTTATTATTGTATTTAAGGTGTTCCTTACATGTTCTGGGCACAACACATAATCAAACATATGATTTGCAAATATCTTCTCCCTCAGCAAATATTCTGTAGGTTTTCTTTTTACTTTCTTGATGGTGTGCTTCGAAGCATGAAAGCTTTAAATTAGATGAAATTAAATTTTTCTTTTACAGATTGTGCTTTTGGTGTCATATCTAAGATTTGCTTAACCCCTAATCAGGAAGATTTTTCCATGTGTTTTCTTTAAATTTTTTATAGTTTTATTTTTAAATCTCTGATCCATTTTCAGTTCATTTTCATCAAAGGGGTGAAGTTAAGTTGACTTTTTTAGTCTTTTGCAAAGTGATATCTAATTGTTTCAACATCAATTTGTTGAGAAGATTATACTTACTCCATTGAACTCTCTTTCATGTTTGTCATAACTTGATTCTATTTGTGTGAGTCTGTTTCTGGATTCTGTTATGTTCATTGATCTAAATGTTTGTATTCATGCAAATACGATACTGTCTTGATTACTATAGTTTTATATTAAGCCTCAAAATCAAGTAATTAAAAGTCTTTCAGAATTGTCTTGGTCTTTTTGTGTACTTTTCATTTCCAAATATGTTTTAGAGTCAATTTGTCAGTTTCTATAAAAAGTCTCCTGAGATTCTGATTGGGATTTCACTGAATCTATAGATCAATTGGAGGATAATGAATCTTAACAATATGTTTTCCAACTCACAAATTTGGCTTATCTCTTTATTTAGCACTTTTAAAATTTGTTTCACTAATATTTTGTAGTTTCAACCTAGAGATGTTATATTTTTGTTAGAATTTCCCCTGAGGAGTTTTATGCTTTGTGATGTTACTATTAATGACATTTTTAAATATTTTCTAATTTGTATTGCTAATAAAACAACCTCTGTGTATTAACCTTTTACCTGACAGGTTTCCTAAATAAAATTTCTAGTATTAATAAAGTTTTATTATTTTTGATAGAGTGCTTGGAATTTTCTACCTATATAATCTTGTCATTTGTGAATAAAGACCATTTACTTTTTCTTGTCCAACCTGTGTACCTTTAATTTTTTTTTCTTGCCTCATTTTACTGATATGGACCTCCAGGACAATGTTGAGTTGAAGTAATAAGAATAGACATTCTTACCTTATTCTCAATTGTGGCCTTTGACAATTAAGTATAATTTGATGTGCTTTCTGCTGATGAACATTTTTAATGCTTTCTTTCCTCTCATAGATAGTCTAGCATAAATATTTTCATATATTTGAAATAATTTAGACTTGGAACTGATGTCCCACCTCGACCATGTCAGGTCACTCTTAACAGAGAACTGGCTCCTCATGTGCAGTAACAAGGTCATAAGGTAGCAAGCAACTACCAGCTAGGGTTCAGAAGCAAATGCCTCAAAGAGCTAGTGAATACTAGATACTTCAAAGGGACAAATAAGGACAGACTTGGGACTAACATTACTAAGTCCCTATGTGTGTCTGACCCTGTGTGAGGTCTCTTATGTGAGTCAGTTCTGATTCTGCTCTTCTTATCTACAGAGTCAGAACTTTTAGATACAGAGTCCCTGACTTATGATGGCACAACTTAGAATTTTTCAACTTTGTGATCGTGAAAAACACCTTCAGTAAAAATTGTACTTTAAAATTTTATCTTTTCTCAGGCTAGTGATTTATAGTATGATACTCTCTCATGGTGCTGGGCAGTAGCAGCCAGTTCCCAGCCAGCCACAGGATCATGAGGGTAAACTATCATATACTTACAACCCCTCTGCACCTATGCAATCATTCTGTTTTTCACTTTCATACAGTACTCAATAAGTTATGTGACATAGTCAACATTTTATAATAATACAGACTTTGTGTTAGATAATTTTGTCCAAATATAGGCTAACAAAAGTGTTCTGTGTTTAAGGTAGGTGAGGCTAAGCTACAATGTTCAGTAGATTATGCATATTTACACTTCAATTTAGGATATTCCAGCTTACAGTGGATTTATCAAGATGTAAAACCCATTGTAAGTGGAGGAAGATCAGTCATCTTCAGCAAGGGAAAATGAAATGTCCCAAGGCAACCAAAGTTTTTCTAACCACACTGTGCAGAATGGACTACCCAAGCTGCCTCTCACTATTGCTGCAATGACAAGTAATAATTTATAATTATTTTTGATCCCCAAACAATGTCTCTGTCAAATGAAAAAGGTGTGGTTTCTTCTTGTTACTTTTTTCCCCTAACAGACTGAATTATATGTAAAGATTATACATTGTAACTTCTAAAAGTATTGAGTTTTGAGAATTAAATTGTAAAAATTCTTCACAACGTATAATCTTTACATAAAATTAGTCTGTTAGGGGAGGAAAGAAAAAAAAAAGAAGAAGAAACCACACCTTTTTCATTTGACAGAGACATTGTTTGGGGATCAAAAATAATATTAGAGGGAAAAAGGACTCCCACAAAGGAATAGGAGTTAAGAAGCCCGTACAGTAGTTCAGGTTCATATTGTGATTAACAAGGAGTTTACTGCCACCAAGTGGTTTGCTAAGTCCACTAACTTCTGTAACTGGTGTTTCTTAAATTCTCTCCAAATATCAATACTTTTACAAAGTATCGACTTTCAGTTTAAATGAAAAAATCATGAAACCTCAGACAGGGAAAACTGAAAACTTCTCCAGAATTGACAAACAAGCAAGTCTTTAATTGCCAAAATAACTATGAAAATCTTTATCTGTATCCTGTGAATGGGATCTAATTTCTAGTAAATGTTGCTCTTGTTACATAAAGTGGGATCTGGTTGCTCTCCACTCAAAAGTCAATGAAGAGGCAAGGCTGATGAAGAAGAATGTTTGCTTTCTTTTGGATGCCAACAATCAAAGTGAGGGGAGGATGGACACCTATCCAAAGGCTGACTCCCACCCCCTGAAAATCTGGGGGCAAGACTTTTTATACACAGAGAGAGGGGGCTACATGCAGAGACAGATCAGTCAGCTCTGACAGTCATCTTGAAATTGGTCATCATTAGTCTGACCAGCATCATCTTGACTGTTTGAGGTATGATTAATCTTCAGTACCAACTTCAGACTCAGTTTGTTGCCATTTCTTTGAGTCCACTTCTAGAAGTAGCAGCAGCTTATGTCACGACTACAGTCTGGTCATCACATAGTTAACTACTCTAGCTGGGGTTCCATTATTTATAGGACAGCTCACAGGATATGGCTCAGGATATTGTCATAGACCTTGAAAGGTACCTAAAGATTCTTGGTGATGCTTAATGAGTTTAGTTCAGTTCAGTTGCTGAGTCCTGTCCAGCTCTTTGCAACCCATGAACTGCAGCATGCCAGGCTTCCTGTCCATTACCAATTCCCGGAGCTTGATCAAACTCATGTCCATTGAGTCAGTGATGCCATCCAACCACCTCATCCTCTGCCATCCCCTTCTCCTCCTGCCTTCGATCTTTCCCACCGTCAAGGTCTTTTCCAGTGAGTCCGTTCTTCACATCATGTGACCAAAGTGGTGGAGCTTCAGCTTCAGCAGCAGTCCTTCCAATGAATATTCAGGACTGATTTTCTTTAAGATTGACCGGTTTGATCTCCTTGCAGTCCAAAGAACTCGCAAGAGTCTTCTCCAACACCACAGTTCAAAAGCATCAATTCTTCAGCGCTCAGCTTTCATTATGGTCTGACTCTCACAACCATACATGACCACTGGAAAAACAATAGGTTTGACTAGACAGACCTTTGTTGACAAAGTTATGTCTCTGAATTTTATTATGCTGTCTAGGTTGGACATAGCTTTTCTTCCAAGGAGGAAGGATTTCTTAATTTCATGGCTGCAGTCACCATCTTCAGTGATTTTGGAGCCCAAGAAAATAGTCTGTCACTGTTACTACTGTTTCCACTGTTTCCCCATCTATTTGCCATGAAGTGATGGGACCAGATGCCATGAACTTCATTTTTTGAATGCTGAGTTTTAAGCCAGCTTTTTCACTCTCCTCTTTCACTTTCATCAAAACACTCTACAGTTCTTCTTATCTTTCTGCCATAAGGGTGGTGTCATCTGCCTATGTGAGGTTATTGATATATCTCAGGCAATCTTGATTCCAGCTTGTGCTTCATCCAGCCCAGCATTTCCTATGATGTACTCTATATGCAAGCTAAGTTATCAGGGTGACAATATGCTATGACCAGTGCATTCTCTTGGCAAAATGCTGTTAGCCTGCTTCATTTTGTACTCCAAAGCCAAATTTGCCTGTTACTCCAGGTATCTCTTGACTTTCTACTCTTGCATTCCAGTCCCCTATAATGAAAAGGACATCTTTTTAAGGTGTTAGTTCTAGAAGGTCTTGTAGATCTTCATAGAACCGTTCAATTTCAGCTTCTTCAGCATTACTGATTGGGACATAGA
>SJYV01025787.1:0-20979 GCA_006410875.1 Neotragus pygmaeus | reverse complement strand
CTCCAGGTGTTTCTTGACTTCCTACTTTTGCATTCCCATCCCCTATAATGAAAAGGACATCTTTTTAAGGTGTTAGTTCTAGAAGGTCTTGTAGATCTTCATAGAACCGTTCAATTTCAGCTTCTTCAGCATTACTGATTGGGACATAGATTTGGTTTACTGTGATATTGAAAGATTTGCCTTGGAAACGAACAGAGATCATTCTGCTGTTTTTGAGATTGTACCCCAGTACTGCATTTTGGACTCTTGTCGACTATGAGGACTATTCCATTTCTTGTAAGGGATTCTTGCCCACAGTAGTAGTCTGTGGGCATCTGAATTAAATTTGACAAATCCAGTCTATTTTAATTCACTGATTCCTAAAATGATGTTCACTCTTGCTATCTCCTGTTTCACCACTTTTAATTTACCTTGATTCAAGGATCTAACATTCCAGCTTCCTATGCAATATTGTTCTTTACTTCCATCACCAGTCACATCCACAACAGGGCGTTGTTTTTGCTTTGGCTCGTCTCTTCATTCTTTCTGGAGTTATTTCTCCACTCTTCTCCAGCAGCATATTGGGCACCTACTGGCCTGGGGAGTTCATCTTTCAGTGTCATATCTTTTTGCCTTTTCATACTGTTCTTGAGGTTCTCAAGGCAAGAATACTGGTTTGCCATTCCCTTCTCTAGTGGACCACGTTTATGTCAGATGGTCCATGTGATCAGTTTTATTAGTTTTCTCTGAGAGTGGTTTTCATTCTGTCTGCCCTCTGATGGAGAAGGATAAGAGGCTTATGGAAGCTTCTTGATGGGAGAGACTGACTGAGGGGGAAACTGGGTCTTGTTCTGATGGGTGGGGCCGTGCTCAGTACATCTTTAATACAGTTTTCTACTGATGAACGGGGCTGTGTTCCCTCCCTGTTATTTGACCTGAGACCAAATTATGGTGGAGGTGATGAAGATAAGGGCAACCTCCTTCAAAAGATCTCATGCATGTGTTGCCCCACACAGTGCCCCTGATGCTCCAGCAGGCCACCGCCAATCCACACCTCCACTGGAGACTCTCGGATACTCACAGGCAAGTCTGGGTCAGTCTCTTGTGGGGTCACTGCTCCTTTCTCCTGGGTCCTGGTGCACAGAAGGTTTTGTTTGTTCCCTCCAAGGTTTGTTTCCCTAGTCCTGTGCAAGTTCTGTAATCAAATCCCACTGGCCTCCAAAAACAAATTCCCTGCGGGTTCTCAGTCCCTTTGTCAGATCCCAGGTTGGGAAATAATTTGTGGGTCCTACAACTTTCTTAAAACAGTGCAGTAATTTCCTTGGTATACTTTTTCTGCAGTTTGTGGATCATCTGCTCAGCGGCTCTATGGTGGGGTTAATGATGACCTCCCCCAAGAGGGCTTATGTCACAGGTCTGCTGCACCCAGAGCCCCTGTCCCTTTGGCAGACCACTGCTGACTGGCACTTCCATAAGAGACTCAAACACAGGTCTGCTTCAGTCTCTGTGTGGTCTCTGGGTCCTAGTGCACACAAGGTATTGTTTGAGCCCTCTGAGCATTTCTGATGGGTGTGCGGCATGATTCTAAATGTAACTTTGCCCCTCCTAACATCTTGCTGGGGCTTCTCCTTTGCCCTTGTCATGGGATATCTTCTTTTGGTGGGATTCAACAATTTCCTATCAATGCCTATTCAGCAGCGACTTGTAATTTTGGAGTTCTCACAGGAGATTATGAGTGCACGTTCTCCTACTCCACTATCTTGCCAGTCTTTTTCTCTGCCAAGAGAACCCTATGGTCATAGCAAATACCCTCTTCCAAGAACACAAGAGAAGACTCTACACATGGACATCACCATGACAGTCAATACCAAAATCAGATTGATGATATTCTTTGCAGCCAAAGATGGAGAAGCTCTATACGTCAGCAAAAACAAGACCGGGAGCTGACTGCAGCTCAGATAATGAAGTCCTTATGGCCAAATTCAGACTTAAATTGAAGAACGTAGGAAAAACCACTAGACCATTCACGTATGACTTAAATCAAACCCCTTACAATTATAGAGTGGAAGTGACAAATAGATTCAAGGAATTAGATTTGATAGGCAAAGCACCTGAAGAACTATGGACAGAGATTCGTGACATTGCACAGGAGGCAGGGATCAAGAGCATCCCCCAAAAAAAGAAATGCAAAAAAGGCAAAATGGTTGTCTGAGGAGGCCTTACAAATAGCTGAGAAAAGAAGAGAAGTGAAAGGCAAAGGAGAAAAGAAAAGATATACCCATTTGAATGCAGAGTTCCAAAGAATAGTCAGGAGAGATAATAAAGCCTTCCTCGGTGGTCAATGCAAAGAAATAGAGGAAAAGAACAGAATGGGAAAGACTAGAGATCTCTTCAAGAGAATTAGAGATACCAAGGGAACATTTCATGCAAAGATGGGCACAAGAAAGGACAGAAATGGCATGGACCTAACAGAAGCAGAAGATATTAAGAAGAGGTGGCAAGAATACACAGAAGAATATACAAAAAAGGTCTTTATGATGCAGATCACCAAAATGATGTGATAACTCATGTAGAGCCAGACATCCTGGAATGGAAAGTTAAGTGCTCCTTAAGAAACATTACTATGAACAAAGCTAGTGGGGGTGATGGAATCCCAGTAGAGCTATTTCTAATCCTAACAGATGATGCTGTGAAAGTGCTGCACTCAATATGCCAGCAAATTTGGAAAACTCTGCAGGGGCCACTGGACTGCAAAGGTCAGTTTTCACTCCAATTCCAAAGACAGGCAATGCCAAAGAATGTTCAAACTACCACACAATTGCATTCATCTCACAGGCTAGCAAAGTAATGCTCAAAATTCTCCAAGTCAGGCTTCAACAGTATGTGAACCATGAATTTTCAGATGTTCAAGCTGGATTTAGAAAAGGCACAGGAACTAGAGATCAAATTGCCAACATATGTTGGATCATAGAAAAAGCAAGAGAGTTCCAGAAAAACATCTAATTCTGCTTTATTGACTGTGCCAAAGACTTTGTGTGGATCACAACAAACTGTGGAAAACTGTTCAAGAGAAGGGAATGCCAGACTACCTTTCCTACCTCCTGAGAAATCTGTATGCGGGTCAAGAAACAACAGTTAGAACTGGACATGGAACAACAGACTTGTTCCAAATTGGGAAAGGAGTACATCAAGACTATATATTGTCACCCTGCTTATTTAACTTATATGCAGAGCACATCATGCAAAATGCTGGGATGGATGAAGCAGAAGCTGGAATCAAGATTGCTGGGAGAAATATCAATAACCTCAGATATGCAGATGACACCACCCTTATGGCAGAAAGTGAAGAAGAACTGAAGAACCTCCTGATGAAAGTGAAAGAGGAGAGTGAAAAAGCTGGCTTAAAACTCAACATTCAAAAAAGAAGATCATAGCAACCAGTCCCATCACTTAATGGCAAATAGATGGGGAAAACAATGGAAACAGCAACAGACTTTATTTTCTTGGACTTCAAAATCACTGCAGATAGTGATTACACCCATGAAATTAAACGATGCTTGCTCCTTGGGATAAAAGCAATGACCAACCTAGATAGCATATTAAGAGGCAGAGACATTACTTTGCCCACAAATGTTGATCTAGTCAAAGTTATGGTTTTTCCAGTAGTCAGGTGTGGATGTTAGAGTTGGAGTATAAAGAAAACTGAGCACTGAATAATTGATGCTCTTGAACTGTGGTGTTGGAAAAGACTCTTGAGAGTCCCTTGGACAGCAAGGAGATCCAACCAGTCCATCCTAAAGGAGATCAGTCCTGAATATTCATTGGAAGGACCAATGCTGAAGCTGAAACTCCAATATTCTGGCCACCTGATGTGAAGAACTGACTCACTGGAAAAGATCCTAATTCTGGGAAAGATTGAAGGCAGGAGAAGGGAATGACAGAGGATGAGGTTGTTGGATGACATCACCGACAATGGAAATGAGTTTGAGCAAGCTCCAGGAGTTGGTGATGGACAGAGAAGCCTGGTGTGCTGCAGTCCATGGGGTTGCAAAGAGTTGGACATGACTGAACAACTGAATTGAACTGAAAACATTTCAGAACATTCTTCAGGGCATAATAAGGCTGAATCCTTGAAAACTAATTATTCCCCAAAGACTCTCAAGCAAAATAGAATTATTCTCAAGTGTGGAGATAAGAAGTCCTTTGCCTAAAGTCTTTTCATCTTTTAATACTCCCATATAAAATTACTCAGCCAGGTATTTTTCCCAGGAGTATGTCATCACCTCAAGGGATTTTCAGAACTACTTTTAGAACTAGTTTCCCATAAAGTAGCAGAGTTCCCAGCCCATAATTTTGATGCTGATGGAAGGCCTTAAGTATTTAAATTATCCACCTCTCTTAAGTTCCAGTCACTACAAGACTTGCTATTGTCTTAAGAAGCTCTGTCTGAAATCAAAATGAAAATTTTTGAAAAAAAAATTTCTCTTCAAATTATGAATAGCATCCAGGTTAAATTATGGAGACAACAACGTGTCCTGAGAGACTTAATGTTCAGCATTGGTTTCCTGGGAGGATTTCCAAGTTAACTCTATTGAGTTATGAAACCTCAGAGATGGAGTTCTGCTAACCACGAAAGAGTAGCAAAATGACCATGATTTTTTACAAGTCTTCCTTTAAAAAATATGTTTCCATTAAGGATTGCTTCAGGATATAATATTTATGGAAACACAAATATGTATAAATAAAATGGACTTCATCGTATACTTAAATACAATAGACTTCATCAGTGAAAGGTGTTTGTTGCCTGAAAAAATATGTCATTTGACCTAGTGAATGACTCAACAAGAAAGTATTAAGAGAAGTGCAGATGCAATTTTACTATAAACATGCAACTTTAAAACCAGGAATTGCCTGAAACATAGTAAGCCAGAAGTAGCGTGGCCAGCTGTGTCCCATGGGAAATCACTAAGCCCTGCACCTCACTCAGTGCCTGGCAAATAACAGACAACAATAAATATTTGCAAAACAGAATCATTAAACGTAAGAACTGTGTGGGAAATTTTTTTTTCATGTCTGTGGTAAGAAACTACCTTCCAGGTGAAATCGCCTCCGAATAAGCTGCTCTGGCACTAAAGAAGTAAGACTAATAGAGTCAAAACTAGTTTTCCTCTGCAGAATTTAATCCTGCAGAGACTGGAGCCAAAGGGTTCTATAGGAGGAGCTGCTCCCAGCTGGTTTTATGACTCATGCAGCAGTTCTGCTGAGATCTCAGTGTGCAGACAGACTGTGTGGGGTCTTGTTAAAATACAAGATCTGCAGCAATCCCACTACTGGGCATATACCCTGAAAAAACCATAATAGAAAAAGCACATGTACTGCAATGTTCATTGCAGCAATATTTACAACAGCCAGGACATTGAAGCAGCTTAGATGTCTATCAACATTTGAATGGATAAAGAAGTTGTAATACATTTATACAATGGAGTATTATTCAGCCATAAAAAGGAATGAATTTGAGTCAGTTATAGTAAGGTGGATGAACCTAGAGCCTGTTATACAGAGTGAAGTAAGTCAGAAAGACAAATAGCATATGTTAAGTCACATATATGGAATCTAGAAAAAATGGTGCTAATGAACCTATTTGCAGGGCAGCAATAGAGATGCAACAATAGAGAACAGATTTGTGGAGACAATCGGGGAAGAAAAGGGTGGGACACATTCAAAGAGTAGCATTGAAAGATATACATTACCATATGTAAAGTGGATAGCCACTGGGAATTTTCCGTGTGACACAGGGAGCTCAACCTGGTGCTCTGTGACAACCTCGAGGGATGGGATACAGTAGGGGGTAGGAAGGAGGTTCAAGGAGGAGGGGACATATGTAAACCGATAGCTGATTCATGTCGTTGTATGGCAGAAACTGACAAAACATCGTAAATCAATTATCCTGTAATTAAAATTAAAATAAAAACCGGCAACAGCAACAACAAAAATAAATAAATACATAAGCACATAAAAGGCAAGGTATGAGTCAGCAGATCTGGAAGAGGCCTGAGACTCAGTCTTTCTTTCAAGCACCTAGGTGTTGCTTTTACCAAACACAGATTCATATGCCTGACACACAGTAAAACCAAACGAACTGAAATGTTGGAGCCTGGAGCAGAAAATGATATATTGCAGGGCCGAGCAAGGAGGACAGGTAACTTGTGCTAACCCAAATCCAAACTTCCAGAAGGGTTTCACCAAAGCATTTTTAAAGACAAGGTGAAAGAGAGGCATCCCAGAGTATGCGATCAGCTCATGAATAATTCTCTGATTGGTTGATGGTGAGGTAATGGGGCGGTGTAACAGGGATTCACATTATCCCTAGGTGCCAGTCAGTCTGGGGGCCATGTGCTCAGGGTTATCAAGGAGTTCATTTCTCCCATTTGGTGGTGGTTTTAACATCTGTAAAACAACTCAGGAAATGTGTATAAGAAACTATTATGTAAATATATCAGAGACGATCAAGCAGAAAATTTGGGGGAGGGATCTGTCCAGGGAAGGTCCCATAGAGCCTGATCCGTTACAGTGCTAAGATGGGGTCTGTGGGCCACACTGATGTAACAAAGTCATAGAAGAAAAGAGGATTCCTGAATAGCCAGGCAGAGCAAGCAGATATGGGGTGATGGAAGGCACTGAACCTGGAGTCGGAAGACTGGTTATATGACCCCAGAAAAATCATCTAACTTATTTGTATCCAAATTGTCTCAAAGGAAGAGGGCATCATCAAAGTAATAGGGTGATAATCCTCACCTCACTGGATCCTTGTGAGAACTGGTGGATATCTTACTGTAAAGGTACAGGGGAATGCTCTATATACAGCCTGTGCTCAGTAACTGCTTACTAAGTGGATGGTAAACACAGGTTATTCGTGTTGTCCTGAGGGTTCTGCTCCTCACCCGCCCCGTGTGCCCAGGACCGTCCTGGCAGCAAGCAGGAACACAGGTGGCACTTGGTCAGCTCAGGTAATAGCAGAGCAACCGGTGGCCTGGAAAGACGTTACAGCCTAGCTGATGGCTGCCTGTGGCACCAGTAGGAGAGCATCTTCACTGAGAGAGCAGTAACTTTGAGGCCTTGCGTAACCTCCAGGCTCCTCTGAACCAAAAGTGGGAGACAGAGGCAGCTTGCTACAATAAAAAGATGGTATTAGAAGAGCTGATCTTCCACATTCTTCAACATAAATTGCACATGAATCACCTGCCTTTGATATATGACTTATTCAGATTCTATATATAAGTGATGTCACAGAATATTTGTCTTTCTCTGTCTGGTTTATTTCACTTCATGTCATGCCCTCAAGATCCACCCATGTTGTTACAAACAGCAGACTAACCTTTCTTATGGCTGAATAATATCCCATTGCTTGCATGTGTGTACGTACGTATATTGCATGCATGCTCAGTTGCTCAGTCATGTCTGACTCTTTGCGATCCCATGGCTGTAGCCATCCTGTGAGCTTTCTCCATCCACGGAATTTTCCCAGGCAAGAATACTGGAGTAGGTGGCCATTTCCTTCCTCCAGGGGGTCTTCCAATCCAGGAATCAAACCCGCATCTCCTGTGGGTCCTGTATTGGCAGATGGATTCTTTACCTGCTGATCCACCTGGGAAGCCTGTGCATATATTACGTATATATAATATAAGTGCATATTATACCTATTGTGTCACATTTTTTTAATCCATCCATCTATTGGCAGACACATATGTTGTTTCTGTATTTTGGTTATTATGAATCATGCTGCAATAAACATGGGAATACAGGTATCTCTTCAAGATTCTGATTTCATTTCTTTTGGATGTATATCCAGAAGCAGGATTGCTGCATTATATGGTAGCTCTAGCAGAAAGACGTTTTAATGAGTTTTCCCATGGCTGTGATGAGTGGATGTAATGCATGTTTAAATAAAGAGTTAAAATAATTTTGGCTGTGTCATATGGTATATACTGCCAGTCCTCACCATCCGTTTGTATATTGAAGTAAAAACAGGTTTTCTTAGGAAAATATTGTCTCTATTCAGACATATCTCTTAGCCTAGCTGGTCCTGCCTCCTTAATTGTCACAAGTTGACCCTCCCCTACCCCTCCAGGCTGGTTGTCATATGAACTGTTGTTAATTTGCAGTCAAGCACAGGCCCCCTGTACATACTCACAAGTTCTGTGAGCTGAAATGTCTCCTGATTCATTCTCACACAAGTTGTCTTAAGTGATAAAGAGTGTGAAGACTATATTATCCAGCATTCCTGCACATGTTCTAGCATTCCTTCTCATGACAGATCACTAGCAAGCTACATAGAGGCACCTCTCTGCTTTGCACCTTCATAGAACTGCTTAATGGATTCTGCTTTGTTTGGACTGTTATGCATTCAAGCTTGTCTCCCAGCTAAGCAACTGTTTCTTTAAGAAAAGGGATAGGTTTTCTTTGTATATCCAGTCCTGCCAGGGCTTAATGCAGCACATTGTATAAATCAGGTGTTCAATACCATATCTCAGTAATTCACTTTGTTTTTCAGTCCCCTGTGGTGTGTTATAAAACAGCAGTTGACTGTGACTTGGGCAGACCCTTGTTCCAAATCTCACCCTCCAGCAACCAGCAGTGCAGGCTTGGGCTCTGTCCTCTTCTGTGTCTGTTTCAAAATCTGAAAAATGAGCATTATGCTAACATTTTAGTTGGATATTTTTAAGTTTCGCCAACATCAACTGGAAAAGGTCAGTTTTCATTCCAGTCCCAAAGAAGGGCAGTGCCAGAGAATGTTGAAACTACCTTACAATTGTACTCATTTCACAAGGTTATGCTCAAAATCTTTCAAGTTAGACTTCAACAGTACGTGAACTGAGAACTTGCAAATGTACAAGCTAGATTTAGAAAAGGCAGGAACCAGAGATAAAAATTCCCAACAAATTGCCATCTGTTGGATCATAGAGAAAGCAAGGAAATTCCAGAAAAATATTTACTTCTGCTTTATTGACTACGGTAAAGCCTTTGACTGTAAGGATCACAACAAATTGTGGGAAATTCTTAAAGAGATGGGGATACAAGACCACCACATCTGTCTCCTGGGAAACCTGTATCCAAATCAGAAGCAACAGTTAGAACTGGACGTCAGATAACAGAATGATTCAAAATTGGGAAATGAGTATGACAAGACTGTATATTTCACCCTGCTTATTTAACTTCTATGCAGAGTACTTCATGCAAAATGCCAGCTGGATGAACCACAAGCTGGAATCAAGATTGCTCAAGAGAAATATGAACAACCTCAGATATGTAGAGGATACCACTCTGATGGCAGAAAGTAAAAAGGAACTAAAGAGTCTCTTGATGAGGGTGAAAGAGGAGAAAGAAAAAACTGGCTTAAAATTCAACATTCAAAAAACTAAGATCATGGCATCCAGTCCCATAACTTCATGGCAGGTAGAAGGGGAAAGAGTGGAAACAGTGACAGATTTTATTTTCTTCAGCTCCAAAACCACTAGGGACAGTGATTGCATCCATGAAATTAAAAGGCACTTGATCCTTGGAAGAAAGTTATGACAAACCTAGACAGCATATTTTTAAAAAAAGCATAAACATCACTTTTCTGACAAGGGTCCCAATAGTTAAAGCTACGGTTTTTACAGTAGTAATATATGGATGTGAGAGTTGTTCCATAAAGAAGGCTGGGCACCAAAGAATTGATGTCCTCAAATGGCAGTGCTGGAGAAGACTCTTGAGAGTCCCTTGGACTGCAGGGAGATCAAACCAGTAAATCCTAAAGGAGATCAACTCTGAATATTCATTGGAAGGACTATTGCTAAAGCTGAATCTCCAATACTTTGGCCACCTGATGCAAACAACCAACTCATTGGAAAAGACTTTAATGCTGGGAAAGATTGATGGCAAAAGGAGAAGAGGGCAACAGAGGATGAGATGGTTAGATAGCATCACTGACTCAATGGACATGAATTTGAGCAAACTCCAGGAGACAGTGAAGGACAGGGAAGACCAGAGTGCTGCAGTCCACAAAGTCACAAAGAGTTGGGCACAACTTAGCAACTGAACAACAACATCAACTAACCACCAATCAATATTTTAATAACTTAAATCTCTGTTGTTCTTAGTATAATTAGTATTATAATTTCTCTACAAATAACAAAGTTAATATTAATTTTTGGAAAAAAGCTTATCTTCTTAATAATTCCCTGAAATTCTAATTGTATTTGTTTTATGGAGGACAGGGCTGAATGTTAGCCTTGAAAATGTTTAGTAGTTTAAAATTAATAAGCTCCAAGGTGGCACTGCTGCTGCTCCTACTAAGTCACTTCAGTCGTGTCTGACTCTGTGCGACCCCAGAGACGGAAGCCCACCAGGCTCCCCCATCCCTGGGATTCTCCAGGCAAGAACACTGGAGTGGGTTGCCATTTCCTTCTCCAATGCATGAAAGTGAAAAGTGAAAGGGAAGTCACTCAGTTGTGTCTGACTCTTAGTGACCACATGGACTGCAGCCTACCAGGCTCCTCCATCCATGGGATTTTCCAGGCAAGAGTACTGGAGTTGGGTGCCATTGTGGTAAAGAACCTGCCTGCCAACATAGAGGACATTAGAGACATGGGTTAGATCCCTGGGTTGGCAAGATCCCCTGGAGGAGGAAATGGCAACTCACTCCAGTATTCTTGCCAGGAAAATCTTATGGACAGAGGAGCCTGACTACAGTCCATTGGGTTGCAAAGAGTCCAACATGACTGCAGCAACTTAGTAGTATGCAAGTTCATGAAAAATTACCATTTGAAAACTACTGAAATGGTCACTGATTTTGAAATTGATTTTGGTCTAGTTCTGCTGTGTTTATACATTCATTCTTCTTCTTGACAATTTCTTATCGTTGGTGGAACTTTAAAATGGATGAAAATCCATTTTTATCTCATTTATGTTTAAGAAATAGCAAATACCAATCAATAATATGGTAAGTTTCATCTAAATAAACCAGAAAGGTAAATTGACGAGGTTTTCCATCTCACATAGTTGATATTGTAAGCAATTTTAAAGAAAAGCAGTATATTAATAAAACTAAATCTTTTCCTGAATTGAAAAGTCACACATGCTTTGCCAGTCTTTGATAGTATGATTCTAAAATGCTATGACATTGGTGAATATAGTTGAAAGATTGAAAAGTTTTGATTTCGGCTCCACAGGCTATTTATTTTCATATCAAAGACACAGAACACCCCTCCCTGTCTCCAGCTTTCATTATTTCACCATCATGTGTTGACTTCTGTAGAATGCTCTAGATGCTTATGCCAGGCACTGAGAAGCTATTAAACAAAAATTAATTTGGCCCATTCTTTAGCAGCAAGAAAATTCATTTCATGGTGACATCACTCCATGCAGCATCCCAGCTTCTCAGGTCCCAGCAGTACATTAAAGCTTTGTTTTCAAACATTGGTCCCTCTGTGAGACCTTACTTTCTATTTCAGCTGAGAGTCAGTTTTGGGGTTTTATTTTAATTTGTTGATTTGGCTATGACAGATTTTAGTTGTTGCACGTCTGATCTTCAATCTTCCTTGCAGCACACAGGCTCTTTAGTTGTGGCACATGAACTCTTAGACGTAGCATGTGGGACCTAGCTCCCTGACCAAGGATTGAACCTGGGCCCCCTGCATTGGGAGCACAGAGACTTAGCCAGAGAAGTCCTGAGAATCATTTACGTATCTGAGCAGGGTTGTCATGGCACTTCTTGTGTGATCTCTTGTAAGCTAAACACCTCATTTACCTCTTCTTCATTTACCCTAATTTCCTTACATTTCTCTTTCTGCTGTTTCTATTACCTCTGAATTGTTTGCTTCCTCCTTTAAAATAAGGCACCCCAAATTAAACTATTTTTTCAGGTGCAGTAAATTCAGGTAAAATTAAAATATGTTTTTTCATTGCTCTGGATGCTATATTATTTTCCTACTTCAAAATGGCTTGTTTGTTTGTTTGTTTGTTTCCCTCCATATGACTTTGGCTCACGTTGGGGATAATGTCAACTGAAACCTTTGGGAATTTGTTTTCACATGAAACTTTGTCAAGTAAAGTCTCACCCATTGGCAATTGTTCAGCCAATTTCTTAAACCTGAATTGAAGGCTTCATATTTATCTGTACTTTATTTCATCTTCCTGACATTTGTCTGAAATTTTAGACTTTGGAAAACTTTCTTTTTCTCTCTTCTTTTTTTTTTTTTTTTCCTGACATTCATTGTATAAACAATATCATCTAGCTATTTTAATTAGGCAAATTTGCTGTGAATATTTTCTGATTATTCATTAAATCATTGCTAAAAAATGCTGAAGAGATCATAGTCAGATAGCTTAGTTGATCTTTCCAAGTTGATCTCTATATTAATCAAGCTTCTTCGAGTAACTTTTCAGCTGGCTATGAATTTACTCAAGTAATTATCCTCTAGCTCACATTTCTTAGTCTTGTCCATAAGGCTGTCAAAGAGATTTTGTCAAATACTGTGCTGAAAGCATTCCTCTGATCGAGGCTAATGAACTCAAATTATTAAAGTAATTCTAGAATGCCTTGCTCTTATTGCTTCTACTGACTGCCATATCTTGTCCTCAGTGACAACAAAAGCATGGCTGTCATAAACCTTCCTAGTATTTTTCTGTGACTGATATTATAGTAACCTGTCTGTTATTTCTAGGTCCAATTTTTTAATTTTTTAAATTAGAAAAAAAAAAGCATTAGCCATTAACTATAGTACTTTAAGGATTATGCCATACTGCAACAATATAATATAATGTCTAATATTTGTACATCATGTTTCAAATATTTTATCACACTTGGATACTTTAAAAGTCCATGTTAGTAAGGACTGAGGATACATAGAGTAACATATCCTCAAATGTGGAGAGGATATATAATACACACTTGAGAGTGAATTTTGAAGCAAGAAGTAAAAAGATTGATGGATACAAAATATGAAAATGGAACTCAGAGAGCTTTCTGGCCAAAGTAGAGAATTTGAGATAGGGATATTTGTAAAACCAAAGTTAAGAAATTAAACAGAAATTTATGGGAAAAGGTAATAAGATCAACACTGGAGTCCAATTTTGATATTGTAAATAGTACGGAGCAAAAAGTAGATTTGTGAGGAGAGGAACTACATAAGGTAGTGTGTGTGTGTGTGTGTGTGTGTGTGTGTGTGTGCGCACGCGCACACGCACGCGCAAGCATGTACATGCGCGCTTGTGCATGAGCATACACACACACACACATTTAGTCATGTCCAACTCTTTGAGATCCCATGAGGGGCTGTTAAATACATACTGGCTACAGTGGCTGAGAGTTTGGATTTGGGTAGAAGGTGGTAATGAACAAAATCTGTTTTTGAAGAAGATTCTATGGCCCTTGGTTATAATTTGAGATATGAGAGGTAAAAGGAGAGAAATACAAAATTCAAAACTCCAGAGCTGAGGACCTAGAGGACTTAAGAAGACACACTGGTAGCCATTGGGAAAAGACTTTAGGAAGAAAAGAAATAAGATCAGTTTTCAACATTGATTATTTTTTCCAACAGCAAGAGGGGTAAAAAACATAATTGCAAGCTTGGAAAAAGAGAAAACAAAGATTCACAATTGATCTGCCATCTGAACACACAGTTATTATCATTTTCATATATTTCCTGCCAGAACTTTGTAAGTGGTTCAGTTCACATGTGTTATATTATATTACATTATATATAATATTACTCACATTTCATTGTGGCTTAAAGGAAGTAAGTCTTTCTAATAGATTTTTAGTATTTATCAGGTTGATGTATCATAACTCACTTAATCCCTTTTTATTATTTATTCAGATTCCTTTCAATTTGGAGAAGGAGGAACAATGAACATACTTTCCAAAAATATATCTTGAACTATTTCTTATTGTGGATTCCTAGAAGTAGAACTCCTGGATTATATATATACATGAATANTTTCCCGGGACGGAGCTCCCTCCCTACCTCTTTTGTCTCTATTTTTTTTTGTCTTCTATATTTTTCCTACCTGTTTTTGAAGCCAATGATCTGCTTTGCTAGCTGCCTGAAGTCCTCTGCCAGCCTTCAGAAGTTGTTTTGTGGAATTTACTCAGCGTTGGATTGTTCTTTTGATGAAATTGTGTGGGAGAGAGTGTTCTCCCGTCTTATTCCTCCGCCATCTTCCCGCCCTCCTCCTATTTCATGACTCTTAAGACATGCTATTAATTTTCTTAAAGAGGAAATTTCATTTTAACAACCAGAGTTCAATACTTAAGCTTTGAATTCTAGTGAGACATATATGTCATAAAAGCGTACAGATAATTGGGAGTAAGAGAAACTGAGGCTGGGAATATTGATTTAGGACTTTTTCATATATAGATAATAAATAAACAGAAATTCTCCAGGGGAGTGAATAAAAATGGAGAAAAATTGGAAATTAACTTTAAAGGAATATTTTTAACTTATTTTATAGATGAGATGCACAAAACTAAATAGCTTGCTCAAGGTCATATAATAACAAGTAATGAGGTTCATGGGGTGCAGGAAGGGAAGAGAAAGGGAGGCCATAAAAGAGACTTAATGAAAGTGCATTGCCTTAGAAATTAAAGACTAAAACTCCCAAACAGAAAGCGTCACTGCTTCAAAAAGCAACTAAGAAATTTTAAAAACTAAGAAACATAGATAAAGTTTTGAATTTAGAAAGGAAGTGGTCCCCAACTGACAGCTTCTTTTCTGATCCTCCATCAGCACACAGCTTCACAAACTTTTAAACATACACAAGCCCACAAACATTATGAGCTGCCTAGTTCTGCCCCAGATAATACTCACCAGCAGTAAAAAAAAAAAAAAAAGAAAAGAAAGAAAGAAAAGAAAAGAAATCAACATTTTTTATGATTCTAAACATCTATAAATTACTCGCCTCAAGTTTGTGAACTATTTTTTTTAAACTAAGCTAATTAACTTAATAGTACATCCAATCAATTATTTTCCTTTCTTGAGTTTTACTGTATGACTTCACCCAGCACAAGAATAAAGTGAAAACTGGACCAATAAAATCTAAGTCAGCAGTACGGACCTAAAGTATCCAGTGTCAATTTCTCTTCTCCTACTAGTACAACCCCTTGGGCATTTTCAGACAATCCTGCTGCTCTCTGAGTGGGCAAGTCAAAACAAACTGTGTTTGGCCTTAAGGATTCCAGAAACAGAAAGAGGGTCAATGTTCCTGGAAGTATAGAAAAAGAAAGCATACATGTCTGAGATGAATGTGGGTCTGGAAAAATAGGAAGCTGCAATTACCTGCCACATGGTTTATTTTTCTTTTTATTCTTCCCATCCCACTCATTCCATTTCCACGGTCTCCTGACAGGGGTATACCTCTGTGTCTGTGGTTCCTCACTTATGTCACACTTTTTTTAACTTTTTTTACAATTCTCGGCATTTCCTCTTTAAAGTGATATTTCTTTGTTGCTTAAATTGTCACTGTATTATGTTGATTACACTCTTCTGGGTTCCGAGAAAACCTCAGATACGGAAAAACACATTTGCTGGGTAGATGGGTGGGGAGAATGCCAGTCTAAATTATTCATTCCAACTGTATGTAAAAGATGAACTAGTAAGCAAATACTGAAAAGTGTTTCTCATAAAATGTCCATGTTGGTGATAGATAAGTGGGAGGACTGTTTTGTAGAGAGTATAAAAGAAGATGTAACTCCTGTTGTATTGTTTTAATTAGTGTGACTTGAATGGCATGTTTGTTAAAAAAAAAAATTAGCATAAATCTAACCTCCTGGGTCCTCAACTTCCTACTGGTGTAGTACCTTAGAAAGTCAGTTGGCTGTGGGGCTGATGACTCAGGACTCACTCTAGAGTGGAAGGATCTCCAGAGGTGGTTCAGCCACATGGCAATGATGTGGGCACATGTGTTAAGTTTCCAGGGGTGACACGTGGCATGTTTCCAGGGGCGATGGCCCACAAACACATCTCCCCTTCATTAGCTTGGAATCTCACACCCAGGGGCTTCTGTGCTGTGCTATTGGTTTATGGTATTGTACACCATCCATTAAGTAAATGCCCATTTCTCCTCCAAGCTCTTGCTACTCAAATCATAAGGGAAGTTTTCCAACTGTATCCGTTATCCCAAGAAAGAAAATAGTTTTCAAGAGTCCTTCATCTTCTTCAGAAGATTTACTTTCCATTTTTGTTCCTCAAGATAAACAGTGTGCCAGAGTGGGTGCTCCCACATAAGAAGGGCATGTGCCCCGTGTTCTGCTCCCTCCCCATGGCTCGCTTTCACCTTCGTGCCTCCACATGGTTTCTCTTCCCTGGAGAGGAGCTGCCGCTGAATGCCGCCCCTGAATTGCTACCCACAGGTTAACTTGTGTGAAGTGGTGACAGATTGGTGGCTCTGGTGAAGAGCAGAGGGTAAGCCTGTCAACACTGTTGTTGAGGTCACGTGTGTTTTTAACTCAAGATATCCTGGGAATGCTTTCTTTTCCTCCTGAACTTAGAATGCCAGGAGAATACAAATGATCAGGCTTGATTCAGAAACTTCTAACTTGGTGAATTAAATGGGAGATGAACTGCTTGAAACTGACTACTTAAGAATTGCTTTAAAATGCTTAAAAACTGGACTACTTAGACTACTAAAAGTAATGCACTGCCTTCCCAGAGAGTACAAAAATAGACTCTAAGATGCACATGAGACATTTCCCTTCTACAGTGACTCCCCTTCATAGTTTATGTGTAAACCTTTCATCACTCCCTGAAATTTAGAATCACGAGAGAAAGAGAAAACAAGCAGGCGACTGAAAACACTTTGTTGAACCAGAACTTTGAAGCTAAATAGATTGTTTCCTCTTATTGCAAATGATTACCTGGGATCCCTCGTTACCTTTCAGGACTTCAAAATTGAAATCCAGCTAAGAAATCCAGAAAATAAGCAAAAAATTTTAGGTGAAAATATGATGTTTTGCCTATTTTAATCAGCAAAAAAGTGGGAGTAAAGAAAATTAAAGCCTGTAATTGGCATTGGAAACTGTTGTTTACTGTTACATATGCAAGTTATAATGTAAAGAAATTGATTTTTAATGTAGCTTTTCAGGAACCAGAGTTTGACCTAATGATGCTCTTGAAATCCAAAGTTTCCACAGAATTTTTAAAGCACATCTTATAGGATCGTGTGTTGCTAGAGTTAGTGATACCAGGTGTATAAAATGAGGTAACATCATCATCACAGCACTTGAGGAGAATTTCTAACACATTTTTTTCACAAGATAAAGGTGTTATTCTTCAAAATTGTTTATTTAATTATCATTCGACATTCCATTTTCATCTTTCTGGTTGAATACTCAATAGTAGCAGATTAGCATAAAGTTATGAAAAATGTCGATACTCAGATCATCTTAAAGAAACTATTGCTTTGGGCTTTATGCTGGGTCACCTGCTTTTATCTGCCTTTCAGAGCTGTACTATGAAGTCATTTCATCGTGGTTGAACCTCAGTAGTTTTAGTTAATTCAATTAATTCAGCTATCACAGCGGTAAAAACTGTGATGATATGATCTTAGTTGTGAAAAATAAGTAGTTTGAAACTGAAAAGCTTTCACATTAAGTGTTCTTCTGTTTAATCAGTGTATATGGGTGGGGCATGGCCCAGTGTGAGAAGCTGCACCCCACCCCCACAGAGCATAATTTTCTTTGAAGAAAAGCTAATGTAGATCTTTCTAGGAACCTGGCTCCACCCTGACATGGGTTGCAGTGTGTGGTGGAAGTGCAAGTCGTATTGGTGGTGCTCTTGAGCCCCAGGACACACGTGGAGCCCTGGCTTAGTGGCCCTGGTCTGTCGCCAGCACCTGGCCCTGTCCTGGCACAGGTTAGCTGTGTGTGTGTGTGTGTGATTGCCTTGCACTTGGTTAAATCAGGATTATTTTAAATGCTTCACTTTAATGCACTCAAAACTTTCTCACAAAAGTGAATTAATGAGCAGAGAGAAACCCTGAGGCTGTGGTTAAAAATGACTGTGAAAGTTAATAGGCTGCTGTTGATCCCAGCAGGACTGTGACCATAAACAAATTAGCAGCAGGAAACATGTACTCTGATGTGTGAGGGTCTACACAAATGAATTGAATGAGGAGGGAAAGAGATTTAGTGCTGACTAACATTTATTCAGCCTGCTCAAAAGCCATACACCATGGGAGAGATACTGAAAGTGAACTTGGCGCCTTGGGAAAGAAGATAGTTTGCTTTGCTGTTTGTTTGATGTAAAGCTGTCTGAGCAAGGACTCACACAATGTAACGCCTGCTGGCAGGAGCTTTAAGTCAAATGAAGGGCATATGCCTCGTTCAGTGGAGAGTCAGCTTCTCTGAGTGTGTCTGTTTTAAAGGGATGGGAGTTTTGAGATGTCAGATCTTCCACTTTTTCAAAAGAAATCAAAAGGCTGGAATTTTATGTAAAATTTCTCAGTCTTTGCAACTCATGTTAAAATATCCATTCACTTTGTGAGCCAAATTAAGCTGACTCTGTTGAGTGGTGTGCACTCGCTTGCCTAGGCAGTGTGGGGCATGATTCTATCTTCAGCAGACAGAACATCAATACCTGTTATTCGAACTACATTGGGATCATACCCAGAGCCCATAGAGGTGCCAGAGACCAGCAGGGGGGCCACCAGAAAACAGTCCCCAGGGGAGGAGGCACCAATCCGGGCCCTGAGGGTGAGACTGAGCGGTGGGTCAGAAAGGATGTGGGTCCTGCCCAGAGCAAAGAAGCATAGGCTGGTTGTTATAAGTTGTTAGTTCACATGCCACCTGCCTCAAGCTGCAGAAATGTCTCAGTAACAAATGGGCAGGAGTCCCTTACACACACAACACTTTCCAGAGGAATTGTGCGGGCAGTTAAAAGGGAATTTGAAATCTTGAAACTGAAAAAGTAGCTTTAGGCACTGCTGAGACTTAAAACGCCTAGTGGAGCTGCTACTGTTTCAAAGGCAGGTGCCTATCTGCATTCAGGAGCCACTGGGTTAAAAAGAAAAACCTCTCTTGGACTCTGTGGGAGAGGGAGAGGGTGGGATGATTTTGAAG
This sequence comes from Neotragus pygmaeus, assembly GCA_006410875.1. Lineage (NCBI taxonomy): Eukaryota > Metazoa > Chordata > Mammalia > Artiodactyla > Bovidae > Neotragus > Neotragus pygmaeus. The sequence goes on along the minus strand of SJYV01025787.1, from coordinate 1,904 downwards.
AATGGCACTGAAACATGTATAATATCATATAAGAAACGAATCACCAGTCTAGGTTCGATGCAGGGTGCAGGATGCTTGGGACTGATGCACTGGGATAACCCGGGGGGGATGGGAAGAGGGTTTGGGGTTGGGAACACATGTACACCCGTGGCAGATTCATGTTGATGTGTGGCAAAACCAATACAATATTTTAAAGTAAAAAATAATAAGAAGAAAAGAAAAGAAAAATCTCACATATCTTTAAGGATAGTCTCTGCAGTCGAATACATTGAGCCCCTTCCTGTCTTTTTTTTTTTAATTGAAGTATAGTTGATGCACCATATTGTGTTAGTTTCAGGTATACAGCAAAATGATTCAAATAGGTATGGTGCTTCCCTAGTGGCTCAGTGGTAAAGAACCCACCTGCCAATGCAAGAGATATGGGTTNCTTTTTTTTTTTAATTGAAGTATAGTTGATGCACCATATTGTGTTAGTTTCAGGTATACAGCAAAATGATTCAAATAGGTATGGTGCTTCCCTAGTGGCTCAGTGGTAAAGAACCCACCTGCCAATGCAAGAGATATGGGTTAGATCCTTTGGTCTGGAAAATCTCCTTGAGAAGGATAACCAACCCACTCCAGTATTCTTGTCTGGGAAATCCCATAGACAGAGGAGCCTCGCAAGTTACAATACAGTCCATGGGATTGCAAACAATAGGACACAACTGAGTGACTAAGGAACAGCAATATGTGTGTGTATGTGTGTGCATGTGCATGCACATAGTAACACATATTCTTTCTCAGATTATTTTCCATTATAGGTTATTACAAGATATTGAACATAGTTTCCTGTGTTTTAAATAGGACTTGTTGTTCATCTGTTTTATATATAGAGTATTTATCTGTCAATCCTAAACTCATAATTTACTCCTCTTCCAAGAAATTGGAGATATCAAGGGAATATTTCATGCAAGAATGGGCATGATAAAGGACAGAACAGTAAGGACCAACAGAAGCAGAAGAGATTAAGAAAAGGTGACAAGAATACACGAAAGAACTATGAAAAAGATCTTAATGACCTGGATAACCACGATGGCATGTTCACTCACCGAGAGTCAGACATCCTAGAGTGTGAAGTCAAGTGGGCCTGAAGAAGCATTACTACAAACAGAGCTAGCAGAGGTGATGGAAGTCCAATTGAGCTACTTCAAATCCTAAAATATGATACTGTTAAGGTGTGGCACTCATTATGTCAGCAAATTTGGAAAACTCAGCAGTGGCCACAAGACTGAAAAAGGTTAGTTTTCATTCCAATCCCAAAAAAGGGCAATGCCAAAGGATGTTTGAACTACCATTCAATGGCATTCATTTCACATGCAAGTAAGATTATGCTCAAAATCATTCAAGGTAGGCTTCAACAGTATGTGAATCAAGAACTTCCAGATGTACAAGCTGGATTTAGAAAAGGCAGAGAAACCAGAGATCAAGTTGTCAATATCTGTTGGATCATAGAGAAAGCAAGGGAATTGCAGAAAACATATATTTCTGCTTCATTGACTATGCTAAAGCCTTTGACTGTGGATCACTACAAACTGTGAAAAATTCTTAAAGAGATGGGAATATCAGACCAACTTACCTGTCTCCTGAGAAACCTGTATGCAGATCAAGAAGCAACAGAACCAGACATGAAACAATGGACCAGTTCAAAACTGGTAAATGAGTATGACAGGACTGTATATCATCACCTTGCTTATTTAACTTATATGCACAGTACATCATGGGAAATGCTGGGCGGTCTGAATCAGAAGCTGGAATCAAGATTACTGGGAGAAATATCAATAACCTCTGAAATGCAGATGATACCATTCTAATAGCAGAAAGCAAAGAGAAACTAAAGAGCTTCTTGATGAAACTGAAAGAGGACA
>SJYV01025774.1:0-17493 GCA_006410875.1 Neotragus pygmaeus | reverse complement strand
GTCAGGGGAGTCGGGGGAGGGAGGGAGAGGCTGGGAAAGGGTTCACAGAGAGGAGGGAGGTTCGACAGATGTGGACACATCCGTGGGTTTAAATATAGGAGCAGAGTTGCACTGCGGGCACAGCTTGGCTGCCCCTCCCCCACCAGGCTCTCTGGCCAAAGAGGCTGAGTTAAGAGCTCTGATGGGCAGTAGGAAAAGTGGGTAGGGACAGCCTGGGTGGCCATCCTTCTCCATGGGGGCCAAGCTGTTTGTGTGCAGAGTTTCACAGCTTGTCTACACCAGCTGGTGGACTGACCACCACATTCTCCCCGAGTCCAGCCCTGATACCTCCACAAGGTGGGGGAATGGGGGCCTAATGTGGGAGGGGTTCCTGATGGGCTGTGTCTCAAGAAGAGGCGCCCCTGCCAGGGCTGGAGAGTTCAATTCATGAAGATGCCTATGAGCCTCCAAAGAGGGTCCCAGAGACACCAGAAGAGCTTGGAAGTAGCTGGGGAAAATTCCCCTCCGTCCTGCCAGACCAGCGAAGGCTGCAAACCATGAACAGGGTTTCTGCGGCCTGTCTGGGCTCTCAGCTCCCTGGTTTAAGTTTACGGGTAAGTCAGCCGACTGTGGCGTGGGTCTGGCCAGCCTCTAGGGATCAGCTCTTGGGTCTGGTTTCTGTCCCCAGCCTGAACTTGGAGGCATACAGAACAGACACTGGTGTCCACCAGATGTGGGTCTGGATCCTGCCTCTGACACTTAACTTGAGCAAGTTTTCAAATATGTGTGAGCCTCAGGTTACTCATCTGTAAAATGGGGGCTAGTTATGCCTCCCAGCGGTATCTGAGGATTGGCCGTAATATGGGTAAGATTCCCCNCCAGATGTGGGTCTGGATCCTGCCTCTGACACTTAACTTGAGCAAGTTTTCAAATATGTGTGAGCCTCAGGTTACTCATCTGTAAAATGGGGGCTAGTTATGCCTCCCAGCGGTATCTGAGGATTGGCCGTAATATGGGTAAGATTCCCCAGATGAGAAACTCAATGAGTGCTGAGTATCAGCCTCTTCCTGCTGCTGCACATGCCAGTGATGGAAGAGGCCCCACATTTGTGAGACGGTCACACACCAGAGACACACACCGGAAGCATGAACAGGCCTCCTCCCCACCCCACCCCCCACACCCTGCTCCTGTGTCCTCAACTGCTTGGGTTTGGGGGTCTCCTGACCCTGATGCACCGGTCAGAGGTGGTTCTAGCATCAGAGATGAGTGCCCCCTGCCAGCAGGTAAGGGTGGTGCTCAGGGCAGGTTGGGAGACAGGCAGCAGCTGCTGCAGAAGCTTGAAGTCACTCAGTTGTGTCCGACTCTTTGCGATTCCATGGACTATACAGTCCAAGGAATTCTCCAGGCCAGAATACTGGAGAGGGTAGCTATTTCCTTCTCTGGGGGATCTTCCCAATTCTAGGGATCGAACCCAGGTCTCCCACATTGCAGGTGGCTTCTTTACCAGCTGAGCAATCAGGGAAGCCCACTGTGGAATCTTAGCTGCAGAAGGTTCTAGAATTCCCAGGGAGTGCCCCTACCCTACTCCAGGGTGGACCAGCCCCCTGTATATCAGAAGAAATAGGCATTTGGTCCTTGTCCCTGGCTCCTGATTCAGAGCCTCTCAAAGCCTTGGAATCTCTGGTGATAGGGGGATAGGAGTCTCTTTTGTCCTATTCTTTGGTCTTTGGGAACATCTCTTGGAATTCCCTGGGTGATGAGAGAACTTTCTGTCCTAATGGGGTAAATCCTGGTGGGCCCCTAGATAACTCAAGATGGAGGAAGCTGCCAGAGACCAAACCACGATTAGAAGCTAGGAACTTTCAGCCGCAATCCCCAGCCTCTGGGGAGGAGAGAGGGACTGGGGACTGAGTTACTGATCAATCATGTCTACATGATGAAGGCTCCATGAAAATCCCAGTGGCATAGGGTTCAGGTTGGTGGACACATCCATGTGCCAGGAGGGTGGTACACCCCAAGAGCACCCTTCCAGCCTCGCCCTGTGTATCTCCCCTTCTGGAAGTTCATATGTATCCTTTGTGACATCCCTTATAATAAACTGGTAAATATAAGCAGAGTGCACTCCTGAGTTCTGGGAGATATTCTAGCAAATTATCAAGGGAATCCCTGACTTAGAGTCAGTCAGTCAACAGCAGGGGATGCCTGTAACTGGCGTCTGAAGTGGGGGCAGCCTTGGGAAAAGCAGCCTGAAGGTCTGCCCTCATTCTGGGTCATCAGTGTCAGAGCTGAGCTGAATTGCTCAACAACCAAACGTGCTGGGAGACTCAGAGAACTGGTTCTGGCACTGGAAGCCACCCCACTATCTCAACTTTCAAAGTGACAGGGAGACCCCCCTGTATGAGGGAAACATCACAAGGACAGTCTCATGAATGCCCCAGGGAGGGGCCTCTGAGAAGCTCCTGAAGGCACACAGAGAGACCTGCATCCCACATCAGAAGAGCCAGACCCAACCAGACACAAAATGAAAAGACACCCTACAGAATGTCAGAAAATATTTGCAAACAATGTGACTGACAAGGGCTTAACTTTCAAAATATACAAACAGCTCATATAGCACAATATCAAAAAACAAACCTGCTCAAAAAATGGTCAGAAGACCACAGGCAGTTCTCCAAAGACATACAGATGACCAGTAGGTACACGACAAGATGCTCAACATCACTAATTATTAGAGAAATACAATCCCAAACTGCAATGAGGTACCACCTCACACCAGTCAGAATGACCATCATTAAAAACTCAACACTCAGAAACAAAGATCATGGCTTCTGGTCCCATCATTTCATGGCAAACAGATAGGGGGAAAGTGGAAACAGTAACAGATTTTATTTTTTGGGGCTCCAAAACCACTGTAGATGGTGACTGCAGCCATGAAATTAAAAGATGCTTGCTCCTTGAAAGAAAAGTTATGACAAACCTAGACAGCATGTTAAAAAGCAGACATCATTCTACCTACGAAGGTCCATATAGTGAAAGTTAGGCTTTTTCCAGTAGGGCTTCCCTTGTGGCTCCGGCGGTAAAGCACCTGCCTGCGATAAGAGACCCGGTTCAATCCCTGGGTCAGGAAGATCCCCTGGAGAAGGAAATGGCAACCCACTCCAGTACTCTTTCCCGGAAAATCCCATGGACGGAGGGGACTGGCAGGCTACAGTCCATGGGGTTGCAAAGATTTGGACACGACTGAGCGACTTCACTTTCCAATAGTCATGTAACGATGCGACAGAACATCAACAAGGTTGAGTGCTGAAAACTGATGCTCTCAAATCATGGTGCTGGAAAAGACTCTTGAGAGCCCCTTGGACAGCAAGGAGACCTAACTAGTCAATCCCAAAGGAAATGAACCCTCAATATTCACTGGAAGGACTGTTGCTGAAGCTGAACCTCCAGTACTTTGGTCATCTGGTGCAAAGAGTTGACTCACTGGAAAAGACCCTGATGCTGAGAAAGATTGAGGGCAAGAGGAAAAAGGGGTGACAGAGGATGAGGTGGTTGGCATCATTGACATAATGGACATGAGTCTGAGCAAACTCCAGGAGATAGTGAAGGACAGGGAAGCCTGGCGTGCTACAGTCCATGGGGTTGCAAAGAGTTGGACACGATTGAACAACAAGGAAGTCTACAGATGATAGATGCTTGAAAGGGTGTGGAGAAAAGGAAACCATTGTACACTGTTGGTGGGAATATAAATCAGTGCAGCCATTATGGAAAACAGTATGGAGGGTCCTTAAAAAATTAAAGTTTCTATATGATCCAGCAATCCAACTCCTGGTATATATCCAGAAAAGAAAAAAACACACATTTGAAAAGATATGTGCTGTTAGTTGTGGCTGTGTTGTATATGGCCTTTCTTATGTTGACGTAGGTTCTCTCTATGCCCACTTCCTCAAGAGTTTTAATCATAAATTGGTATTGGATTTTGTCAAAAGCTTTTTCTGAGTCTACTGAGATGATCATATAGTTCTTATTCTTCAATTTGTTAATGTGGTGTATTATACTGACTGATAAATCCTACTTGAGAATGGTGCATGATCTTTTTAAGGGGTCATTAGATTTGGTTTGCTAGTATTTTGTTGAGGAATTTTGTGTCTATGTTCATCAGTGATACTGGCCTGTAATCTTTTTTTGTGTTATCTTTGTCTGGTGATGCTATCAGGGTGATGGTAGCCTCATAGAATGAGCTTTGGAGTGTTCTTCCTCTGCAAATTTTTATATGAGTTTGAGATGGATGGGTATTACACCTCTTCACTGAAAGTTTGATAGAATTTGCCTGTGAAGCCATCTTGTCCTAGACTTTTGTTTGTTGGAAATTTTTAAAATCACAGTTACGATTTCAGTACTTGTGATTGGTCTGTTCATATTTTCTAGTCCTTCCTGGTTCAGTCTTGGAAGATTATACCTTTCCAAGAATTTGTGCATTTCTTCCAAGTTGTCCATTTTATTGGCATATAGTTGCTTGTAGTAGTCTTTTAAGATCCTTCATATTTCTGTGGAGTCAACTGTAACTTCTCCTTTTTCACTTCTAATTTTATTGATTTGCGCCCTCCCCCTTTTTTTTCTTGATGAGTCTGGCTAAGGGTTTATCAATTTTATCTTTTCAAAGAGCCAGCTTTTAGATTCATTGATCTTTTCTGTTATTTTCTTCACCTCTATTTATTTCTGCTCTGATCATTAAATTTTCTTTTCCTGTACTTTGAGTTTTGTTTGTTCTTTCTCTAGTTGCTTTAGGTGTAGCTTAGGCTGCCTTATTTGGGAATTTTCTTGTTTCCTGAGGTAAGATTGTATTGCTATCAACCTCCCTCCTAGAATGGCTTTCCTTGTGCCCAAAGGTTTTAGGCTGTCATGTTTTCATTTTCATTTGTCTCTAGGTACTTATTTCTGCTTTGATATCTTTGGTGATGCACTGGTTGTTTAGTAACACGTTATTTAGCCTTCACATATTTGTGTTTATCACAGTTTTTCTTTGTAGTTGATTTTCTAATCTCATAGCATTGTGTTTGGAAAAGATGCTTGACATGATTTCAATTTTCTTAAATTTGATGAGGTTTGCTCTATGGCCAAGCATGTGATCTATCCTAGAGAATGTTCCATGTGCACTTGAAAAGAATGTGTATTCTGCTCCTTTCAGATGGAATGTTCTATAAATATCAATATAAGACAACCAAGAGCTAACATCATATTCAACAATGAAAAGCTGAAAGCATTTCCTCTAAGATCAGGAACAAGGATGTTCACTATTGTCACTTTTATTCAACATACTTTTGGAAATTCTAGACACAGCAATCAGAGTAGAAAAAGAATCCAAATTGGAAAGGAAGAAGTGAAAATGTCACTGTCTGCAGATGACATGATACTATACACAGAAAATCTGAAAGATGCTACCAGAAAACTACTTGAGCTCATCACTGAATTCAGTAAGGTTGCAGGATACAAAATGAATACACAGAAATCTCTTGTATTTCCATAAACCAACAATGAAAGACTGGAAATAGAAATTAAGGAAATAATCCCATCTCCCATCACATCAAAAATAATAAAATACCTAGGAATAAATCTACCTAAGGAGGCAAATGACCTGTACTCTGAAAACTGTAAGACACTGATGAAATAAGCTGAAGATGACACAAACAGATAGAAAGATATGCTGTGCTCTTAGACTGGAGAAATAAATGTTGTCAAAATGATTGTATTATCCAAGTCAATCTACAGATCCAATACTATCTCTATCAAATTACCAATGGCATTTTTCATAGAACTAGAATAAAAAGCTTTTAAATTTGTATGGAAACCCAGAAGACCCCAAATAGCCAAAGCAATTCTTAGAAAGAAAAATGAAGCAGGAGGACTCAGGCTCCCTGACAGCAGACTATACTACAAAGCTACAGTAATTGAAACAGTATGGTACTGGCACAAAAACAGAAATACAGACCAATAGAACAGGATAGAAAGCCCAGAGATAAATCCATGCACCTGTGGTCAAGTAATCTACAACAAAGGAGGCAAGAATATATAATGGAGAAAAGACAGTCTTTTCAATAAGTGGTACTGGGAGAACCAGGCACCTACATGAAACAACATACACAGAAATAACTCAAAATGGGTTAAAGACCTAAAGGTAATACCAGAAACTATAAAATTCTTAGAGGAAAATGTAGGCAGAACACTCTTTGACATAAATCAAAGCAGAATCTTTTTGAATCCACCTCCCAGAGTAATAGTGAAGGACAGGGAAGCCTGGTATACTGCAGTCCATGAGATCACAAAGAGTCAGACATGACTGAGCAACTGAACAACAACCCAGAGTAATGAAAATAAAAATAAACAATTAAGATCTAATTAAACTTAGAAGTGTTTCACAGCAAAGGAGACCATAAACAAAATGAAAAGACAACCCACAGAAGAACGTATTCACAAATAAAGCAATCAATAGGGATTAATCTCCAAGATATACAAATATCTCATGCAGCTCAATATCAAAAAAACAAAGATGGGTGAAAGATCTAAGTAGATATTTCTCCAAAGAAGACATACCCTGAGGCAAAAAAAAAAAAAAACCCATGAAAATATGCTCAATATCACTAATTATTAGAGAAATACAAATGGAAACTACAAAGAGGTATCTCTTCACACTGGTCAGGAATGGCCCTCACCAAAACATCTACAAATAATAAATGCTAAGAAAGGGTGTGGATAAAAGGGAACCCTCCTATACTATTGGTGGGAATGTAGATTGGTACAACCATTATGTAGAAAAGTATGGACGTTCCTCATAAAACTAAAAACAGCATTAACATACAATCCAGCAATCCCATTCCTGGGCATATGTTCAGAGAAAAACTGTAACTCAAGAAGATACATGCACCCTCTATGTTCATAGCAGCACTATTCACAAAAGTCAAGACATAGAATCTTAAGTGTCCACTTAGATTGAGAGAGGAATGGATAAAGAAGATATGGTGTATATATATACACAATGGAATCCTACTCAACCATAAAAAAGAATAAATAACGGCATTTACAGCAACATGCACCTAAAGATGATCATACTAAGGGAAGTAAGTCAGACAAAGACAAATATATGGTATCACCTATATGTGGAATCCAAAAAAAAAAAGAAAATGATAGATGAATTTGTTTACAAAACAGAAACAGACATATAGAAAACAGTTACCAAAAGGGGAAGGAGGGGAGAAATAAATTAGTAGTCTGGGGTTAACATATACACACTATATATAAAATAGCTAATCAACAAGGATTTACTGTATAGCACAGGAAACTGTATTCAATATCTTGTTAACAACCCATAACAGAAAAGAATCTTAAAAATGTGTGTGCGTGTATATACATATATACACAAAAAACTAAAACTCACAACTGAAACACAACATTGTAAATCATATATATATATATATATATATATATATATATATGTATAACTGAAATTCATACCTGAAACTAATACAACATTGTAAATCAACCATATTTAAAAAATAAAACAAAATCAGAAGAAACAAGCCCATCTCTCCCTTGGAGCCAAGCTCACTAGGGCATTTCAGGGAGTCTGAGAAGTGAGAATGCTTCTCAATTGTTTTCCTAAAACTTTACTTCCTAATTCATCAGTATTTCTTGTTCTAAAGATTCTAGATTATGTGAATGGTATGCTCTTATTCCAGGTTTTCAAAGGATGAAATATTACCTTTCATCTCATTTTTTCTTTTTCCTTCAACTTTTTATTTTATATTGGAGTGCTGTTGATTAACAATGTTGTGTTAAGTTTCAGGTGTACAGCAAAGTGATTCAATTATACATATACATGTATCTATTCTTTTTCCAATTCTTTTCCCAATTAGGTTGTTACAGAACATTGAGAAGAGTTCCCTGTGCTATACAGTAGGTCCTTGTTGGTTATTTTAAATATAGCAGTGTGTACATGTCAATCCCCAAATCCCTAACTATCCATTCCCCCACCCTTACCCTCTGGCAATTATAAGATTGTTTTCTAAATTTATAAGTCTGTTTCTTTAACACCACTTTGAACACAGTCTTTAAAGAGGAGTTCTAGTTTCTTCTTGGTTTTTTGAAGAGATGCCAGCAAGATTCCAGCATCTCAGAGCTTGTCACACTGAGCAGCCACCCTGGCACCTGATGCCACCATTAAGGAAAGGATACAAGGGACAATAAACACGCACAGAGATCTTTAAGCCCCGCACTGCAGTATCTTCTCTAGTCTCCTCCCTGTGCACCCATCTCAAAGCCTTTCCCCATTTGATCTCTCCTCCAATTACCCCAGATACCTCAAACCCAAACTGTCCAAAAGCAAGCTCATGGTTTCCTCCCAGCCCCAGATGCCAACACCCACTGACCCCCACCCCTGAAGTTCCACATAAGTGAATGGCATCCACCTCCATTATTGAAGTGACACAACCAGAAAACTGTCATTCTTATCATTTCCTTCATCCTCATCACCCACATCAACCCATCAGCCAGTGCCGACCATTTCACCTCCTAAGTATCTCTAAACCTACTCACTGCACACCACCTCCTCGGTGGCTACCTTAGTCCAGGCTGCCTTTATCTTTTGCCCAGTCGACCATGGTGGCTGCCTCTTAGGATCTAGTCAGATTCTCTTCCAATCTGATCCCCCATGCCGCATCTACAATGATCTTTTCAAAACGCAGAGCTGCAATCAGCTCTCCCTATCTGAAGCCCTCCAAGGGCTCCCAGGGTCTTAAGATAAAACCCAGTTCTCTAAAGGGAGCCAACTACACTGTTGGTAGGAATATGAACTGGCACAGGCACTATGGAGAACAGTACTGGAGATACCTCAAAAAAAACAGGGCTACCATATGATCCAGCAATCCTACTCCTGGGCATATATCTGGACAAAACTATAATTAAAAAAGACATGCACCCCTATGTTCATAGAAGCACTATTTACAACAGGCAAGACATGGAAATAACTTAAATATCTATTGTCAGATGAATGGAGAAAGATGTGAAACATGTACACAATGGAATATTCAGTTCAATTCAGTTGCTCAGTCGTGTCTGATTCTTTGTGACCCAATTAATCGCAGCACGCCAGGCATCCCTGTCCATCACCAACTCCCAGAGTTCACCCAAAATCACGTGCATCCAGTCGGTGATGCCATCCAGCCATCTCATACTTCGTCGTCCCCTTCTCCTCCTGCCCCCAATCCCTCCCACCATCAGGGTCTTTTCCAATGAGTCAAATCCTCACATGAGGTGGCCAAAGTATTGGAGTTTCAGCTTTAGCATCAGTCTTTCCAATGAACACCCAGGACTGATCTCCTTGCAGTCCAAGGGACTCTCAAGAGTCTTCTCCAACACCACAGTTCAAAAGCATCAATTCTTCGGCGCTCAGCCTTCTTCACAGTCCAACTCTCACATCCATACATGACTACTGGAAAAAGCATAGCCTACGTAGGCTTTATACCATCACCGATTAGTCCCATTTCCATTGGACTGATGCTCAGAAAGCACCATACTTCATGCTTAGAATATTTCCTTTCAGTGTCTACATTTTTATGGATAGAATCAGGATATTACACATCCAACTGGTCTGAATTCCATGCATTCATTCAACTCATGAATCCTACCAGTGCTTTGGAGAAGCTTTTATGTGCCATGCATAGCTAGGCTGGGCTAGGGACATATCAATGAACTGAATGGCTTGGACNTCAAAAGCATCAATTCTTCGGCGCTCAGCCTTCTTCACAGTCCAACTCTCACATCCATACATGACTACTGGAAAAAGCATAGCCTTACGTAGGCTTTATACCATCACCGATTAGTCCCATTTCCATTGGACTGATGCTCAGAAAGCACCATACTTCATGCTTAGAATATTTCCTTTCAGTGTCTACATTTTTATGGATAGAATCAGGATATTACACATCCAACTGGTCTGAATTCCATGCATTCATTCAACTCATGAATCCTACCAGTGCTTTGGAGAAGCTTTTATGTGCCATGCATAGCTAGGCTGGGCTAGGGACATATCAATGAACTGAATGGCTTGGACCCTGCTCTCAAAGACTAGGACTTGCCTTAGGCCCAGTTCCAGTACCCCTGTGATGCAACTAAAAAATATTTTAGGACACCTGTTGTGTACATTCTGTTCTGTGCGTGCACACTAGGGTCACTTCAGTCGTGCTCTTACTCTTTGTGACCCTTTGGTCCATAGCCTGCCAAGCTCCTCTGTCCATGGGATTCTCTAGGCAAGAATACTGGAGTGGGTTTCTCTTGTCCTCCTCCAGGGGATCTTCCCAACCCAGAGATCAAACTTGCATCTTTTGTGTCTTCTGCATTGGCAGGCAGGTTCTTTACCACCTGGGAAGTCCCCACATTCTGTTCCATCCAGGTTTAATCAAGAAAGGATGTCTACCACAGGCCTCTATAGCAATTCTCTTGAATTCTTTACTTGCAACAGATCGCTAGGTTGGAAAAATCAGTTTTCAAGATCATGTACAACCAAACACTGAAGGTCCCTTCCCTGTGCATGGAAGAGACTGAATTTGGTGAGCTCTAAATCCCTTTCTGGCTCTCACATCCTGGGATTCCTTCTTCTGATGACCCACCCTGATTATGGTTATGTCTTTTGTAGGGACTGTGATTGTCAGGTTAATGTGTCAACTTGGCCAGGCTAGAGCCCCGTTATCCAAACGCTGGTCTAAGTGTCATTTGGGAGGCATTTTGTAGATGTATTTAACATTTTTACTTAAATTGATTTTAAGTAAAGACTATCTTTGATAATCTGGGTGGCTTTCATCCAGTCAGTTGAAAGGCCTTTAGAGCAAAACTGAAGTTTTCCAGAGGAAGAATACATTCCATCTGCTGACTGTAGCATCAGCTCCCATGTGAGAGTTTCCAGCCTGCTGCTGGCCTGCCTGATGGATTTCAGACTTGCCAGCTGCCCCCATAATCACTTAGGTCAATTCCTTGAAATAATTCTGTATGTGTGTGTTTGTGTGTGTCTCTCTCTCTGTCTATCTATATATATATACACATGCACATACACACACATGCAATTTCCTGGCTCTTTTTCTCTTGAGAACCCTGAATGACACAGGGAACCAACCACCATGTCTTTTTCTTTCCTTCTAATACTGCCTAGTGTGTATAGTCTTGTGTCTTGTGTGTATAGTTATGGCCCTCCATCTAGTTACTAGTAGGCAGCTGAACACGACTGAGCGACTTCACTTTCACTTTTCACTTTCATGCACTGGAGAAGGAAATGGCAACCCACTCCAGTGTTCTTGCCTGGAGAATCCCAGGGACGGGGGAGCCTGGTGGGCTGCTGTCTATGGGGTCGCACAGAGTCGGACACGACTGAAGTGACTTAGCAGCAGCAGCAGCAGCAGCAACAGCAGGCAGATGAAAACTGTGCTTAAGCAACCAATAAAACAAGAGCACAAAAACATAAGAAAAGTTCCTCTTAAATTCAACCAACTTGTCCAAAATTTTGCAACCAGAAAATCCAGAATTTTTATACACATGTAAGTTGTGTGTTTTACACTATAGGTTTTTTAATGTTTTAACCTGTACATGGGTGGTAGGGGCCATATCTTTTCATGTTAGAGCCTGTAAAGGTATTCATCCTACTTTGTATGTCCCCAAGTAGAATATAAACTCCACAAGGTCAGAGGCCAAGCCTTAGTTTTTCTGTGAGTCTATAGTACCTGTAGGGTTTCCCTTGTGGCTCAGATGGTAAAGAATCTCCTGTAATGCAGGAGACCCTGGTTGGATCCATGGATCGGGAACATCCCCCCAGAGAAGGGAATGGCTATTTACTCCATTGTTCTTGCCTGGAGAATTCCATGAACAGAGAACCCTGGTGGGCTACAGTCCATAGGGTCAAAAGAGTCAGACATGACTGAGAGTCTAATACTGCATACATACATATAGTACTTATAATGGTGCCTAACAGAGATTATACATATGGGAGGTGTTGAATAAATCTATTTATTTTCTTTTTTTTCCCTCTCCAGAATATGCTATCTTTGGGACACGAGAAACAGACTCAAACCAATGCAGTTTTGTTGGGTTTGTTGGTTTTTAGGCAAATCAATTTGCCATCTCCAAGGGAGAGGCTGGGCTTCACTGGTGGCTCAGATGGTAAAGAATCTGACTGCAATGCAGGAGAACAGAGTTTGAGCCCTGGGTTGGGAAGATCCCCCAGAGGAGAAAATGACAACCCACTCCAGTATTCTTGCCTGGAAAACTTTATGGACAGAGGAGGCTGGCGGGATACAGTCCATGGGGTCACAAAGAGTTGGACACGACTGAGCAACTAACACACAAGGGAGAGGCTGCTTCCTCAATATAGCTGGAGATTTATGATCTGGAGAGCATTCCAAAACTAGCCCTTCTCTTGTTTCTCTTGTCAGTAGGAAGCTGGGAGTCCAGATGACTGATGTACATCAAACCTTTGCAAGTATTTTACAGAGATTAGTTTTCACAACAGCACATGGGAAGCCTGCCCCAAGCCAGCCACAAGCATTGTTGGCAGTAGGAGAGGTTACAAGGGACTTTTGCTGAGACTCAGAGTCTAGACTCTTTCTTGGACACAATCTAAAATAGCTGTGTGATATATAATCAGGATGCATCCCTTAAATCTTTGACCACAGGTTGGCTGACTATTGACCCCTGGATTATTTACACCCTTGGTGGAGAAAGCGAGGAGAGGTACAGGTTTAGAACAGAGCTCTTTTCAAGGCCACTGAGAGAGCAGTTGTACTTATCACCTTTCTCAGAAATGAACTGGAAACAACTACAGTAATTACCCTGGAGGCAGATGTTTGTGCGTCTGGAGTCAGGATGCTGAGTCATCAGAGTAACACCAAGCAAATAAGCAGAGCTCTAGAGAAGGACAGACATCCACCATTAGCCCAAGGTTGGTGAGTTCAGCACCAGGCAGGGGCTGCTTATTGCCTGAAAACCTAGCCTGAACCTTCCTCCACGGCCAGAACCATGAGGAACTTTGGCTATTGAACAACACTGAGACTCTTTCTTGAACACACCCCGGAATAGTGATGTGGAGTATAAACAGCAGGTGTCCAACAAATACATGTTCAAAGGCCGGCTGAGACTTGATCTCTGGATTACTAACACCCTTGATAGAGAAAGCAGAGAAAGATCCAGATCTTCACACGGTAACTCTGGCTTCTGGTGAGAATTTATCATCTTGAAAAGAGAAAACATATATTAATTATTTAGAACATTGACTTCAAGTTGAGTCCAGCCCGTGACGTGAAACTTCCATTTACCTGAGGTGTGCACGCTGGGGTCTCTTATGCCTAACCAAAGACAGAAAATATTCTGCCTGACTGGCAGGAATAGAGGACAAATCTCAGGACCTGTGAAAAAACATGGGGAAACGCTTCCAGAATGCACAGATTAAGATGGTCAAATTATACAACAGCTGTGTGTAGTAATGCCCCAAAAACCACTGAAAAGAGAAAAGAGGGAAGCATGAGGTTGAGACAGACCCCATGTTGAGCCAGCCCCTCTAATTCCATCACTTCCTCATGTGTCTCTGCTTCCTGCCCTCCCTCTTCTATCCATAGAGTCAGTCTTTTCATGTCCTCTCCCCACTTAAAGCCTTCGATGTAAACGCCCACATCCTTCCCAGGACACTCAGAAGCTTCCTGAACTAGCATCATCTTCTCTCCAGCTCCTCAACCTCCCTCCCTGAATTCTTTGGTCACAAACAACTGTTCACTTTCCTTTAACTGCCTGCTGCTCTTCTGGTTTCCAGGCCTGAAATACCCTCAACAGACCTTTCAGGAGCTCCACAACCCCACAAGTTCCAGTCAAATCCGAATCCCGTATCCTCAGTCTGAGTCCATTCATCCTTCCTTGATGCCACCCCAATAATTTCTATTCTTTATGTACCACTTACTCTAATTACTTGCATAGTGTGTTGTTGTTCAGTTGCTCAGTTGTGTCCGACTCTTTGCAACCCCATGGACTGCAGCATGCCAGTCTTCCCTTCCCTGCCTTTCCTATCAATTCTCTCTAGAGTACAAACTCCTCAAAGCCCCAGGCAGTGGTTTATTGTTTAAACTCTCAGTGCCTCGTTTGGTACCTGTTACTTAATCAGTCCTCAATACATGGGGTTGGACAAATGAATTAAGTAATCAGTTAAGCAACTTAGATCGCATTTCTCTCACGCGTTCTTCATGCGCTGCTGCTCCAAGAATCAACGCTCCCTGCTGTGTTGCCTCAGATTTCCACATATTCTGTATATTCATGGTGGCTACTGAGCATAACCTGTACTCACGGTGCAGAAAGTAAGCTTCCTCAAAACTGTAAAACACCAAGCAAATGAATACGGGATGGCTAATAAATACTATTTCATTTTGTCGACAATTCACCCTACTTTCCAGCCATTTAATTCTGTGCTTTGGAAAAAAAAAAAAAAAAGATAAGCACGGGCAGGATCCAAGGTTGGTCTGAATTCCAGGAAAATCTACTGGTTAGTGGGGTAGGGACCTGCATGCATTCACTGCCTTCCTGCAGTTATTCTCCACCCACTGCCAGCTCATGGCCCCCGGATACACAAGGGCCTCATTTCCAGGTCCCATTTGGGGAGGGGCTGTTTTGTGATCTCCTGGAAAACAGGCGCAGCCCTCAGGCCAAGAGAGAAGTCTTTTTGGGTGAGGGGAGAGGGTTCTGTTCTTCAGAATAGAATCAAGCCTAAGCTGAGGCATAATTTGGTTCCATTCAAAATCATGCTAGGGACCTCCCCGGTTCTCCAGTGGTTAAGACTTCACCTTCCAATGCAGGGGTTACAGGTTCAATCCCTGGTCAGGGAGCAAAGATCCCACATGCCTTGGGGCCAAAAAACAAAACATCAAGCGGAAGCAATATTGTAACAAATTCAATAAACATTAAAAATGGTAAAAAAAAATCTTTCTGAACAAATAATAATGACAAAGTATACCATTGTTGCTGTAGCTTCATGAGCGAGATGAACTGAGCAATTAGAGAAGGGTGATTGTCTACCCTCAGAAGCGGAGAAGCGTCAGAACACAGCCAGCTGAAGCCGTGACATGGTGGATAATTTATTAGATGTGAGTGGCTGTTTCTCTTTTCTAGGCCTTTGTGAGAAAAACATCCAAATGCCACAAGTATATTCCCAGGGAGCCTCAGGGTGGCAGGAGCCCAGGCAGGAACACAATTGCCTCTTTTTTTTAATTAATTTTTTAATTGAAGGATAATTGCTTTACAGAATTTTTTGTTTTCTGTCAAACCTCAACATGAATCAGCCATAGATATACATATATCCCCTCCCTTTTGAACTTCCCTTCCATCTTCCTCCCCATCTCACCACTCTAGGTTGATACAGAGCCCCTGTTTGAGTTTCCTGAGCCATACAGCAAATTGCTGTTGGCTACCTAATTTATATATGGTAATGTTAGTTTCCATGTTACTCTTTCCATGCATCTCACCCTCTCCTCCCCTCTCCCCATGTCCATAAGTCTATGCTCTATGTCTATGTCTCCACTGCTTCCCTGTAAATAAATTCTTCAGTGACATTTTTCTGCTTTCCATATGTACGCATTAGAATATGACATTTATCTTTCTCTTTCTGACTTACTTCAGTCTCTATAGGTTCTAGGTTCATCCTCTTCATTGAAACTGACTCAAATGCATTCCTTTTTATGGCTGAGTCATGCAAAGAGTTAACTCATTGGAAAAGACTCTGTTGCTGGGAGGGATTGGGGGTAGGAGGAGAAGGGGACGACTGAGGATGAGATGGCTGGATGGCATCACTGACTTGATGGACGTGAGTTTGAATGAACTCTGGAGTTGGTGATGGACAGGGAGGCCTGGTGTGCTGCGATTCATGAGGTCACAAAGAGTCGGACACGACTGAGTGACTGAACTGAACTGAATATTCTATTGTGTTCATGTACCACAACTTCTTTATCCATTCATCTGTTGATGGACATCTAGGTTGCTTCCATGTTCTAGCTATTGTAAATAGTGCTGAAATGAATCGTGGGATACATGTGTCTTTTGCAATATTGGTTTCCTCAGGGTATATGCCTGGGAGTGGGATTGCTGGGTCATATGGTGGTTTTATTCCTAGTTTTTTAAGGAATCTCCATACCATCTTCCATAGTGGCTGTATCAATTTACATTACCACCAACAGTGCAAGAGCACTCCCATTTCTCCACACCCTTTCTAGCATTTACTGTTTGTAGACTTTTTGTTGATGGCCATTTTGACTGGTATGAGGTGATATCTCATTGTATTGATTTGCATTTCTCTAATAATGAGCAATGTTGAGCCTCTTGTCATGTGTTTGTTAGCCATTTGTACGTTTTCTTTGGAGAAATGTCTGATTAGATCTTTTTCCCACTATTTGATTGGGTTGTTTATTTTCCTGGTATTGAGTTGTATGAGCTGCTTGTATATTTTGGAAATTGATCCTTTGTCAGTTGTTTCATTTGCTATTATTTTCTCCCACTCTGAGGGTTGTCTTTTCACCTTGCTTATAGTGTCCTTTGCTGTGCAAAAGCTGAGTTAATCAGGTCCCACTTGTTTACCTTTGTTTTTCCTTCCATTACTCTAAAAGGTGGGTCATAGAGGATCTTGCTTCGATTTATGTCATCAAGAGTTCTGCCCATGTTTTTCTCTAAGAGTTTTATAGTTTCTGGTCTTACATTTAGGTCTTTAATCCATTTTGGGTTTATCTTTGTGTATGGTGTTAGGAAGTGTTCTAATTTCATTCTTTTATATGTAGCTGTCCAGTTTTCCCAACACCACTTATTGAAGAGGCTGTTTTTGCCCCATTGTATATTCTTGCTGCCTTTGTCAAAAATAAGGTACCCATAGGTGCATGGATTTATTTCTAGGCTTTCTATCTTGTTCCATTGCTCTGTATTTCTGTTTTTTGCCAGTACCATACTGTGTTGATGACTGTAGCTTTGTAGTGTAATCTGAAGTCAGGAAGGTTGATTCCTCCAGCTCCATTCATATTTCTCAAGACTGCTTTGGTTCTTTGGGGTCTTTTGTGTTTCCATATGAATTGTGAATTTTTTTGTTCCAGTTCTGTGAACAATGTCATTGGTAATTTAATAGGGATCAAATTGAATCTGTAGATTGCATTTGGTAGTATAGTCATTTTCAGAAGATTGATTCTTCCTGCCCAGGAACGTAGAATGTCTCTCCATCTGTATATGTTGTCTTTGATTTCTTTCATTAGTGTCTTATAATTTTCTGTGTACAGTTCTTTGGTCTCCTTAGGTTAAGTTTATTCCTAGATGTTTAGTTCTTTTTGTTGGAATGGTGAATAGGATTGATTTCTTAACTTTTCTTTCTGAGTTTTCATTGTTAGTATATAGAACTGTAAATGATTTCTGTGTATTGATTTTGTATCCTGCAACTTTGCGAAATTCACTGATTAGCTCTAGTAATTTTCT
>SJYV01025772.1:328732-398582 GCA_006410875.1 Neotragus pygmaeus | reverse complement strand
AGGAGAGTGAAAATGTTGGCTTAAAGCTCAACCTTCAGAAAATGAAGATCATGGCATCTGGTCCCATCACTTCATGGCAAATCTATAGAGAAACATTGGAAACAGTGTCATACCTTATTTTGGGGGGCTCCAAAATCACTGCAGATGGTGACTGCAGCATGAAATTAAAAGACGCTTACTCCTTGGAAGGAAAGTTATGACCAATGTATACAGCATATTCAAAAGCAGAGATATTACTTTGCCAACAAAGGTCTATCTCGTCAAGGCTATGGTTTTTCCAGTATTCGTATATGGATGTGAGAGTTGGACTATAAAGAAATCTGAACACTGAAGAATTGACGGTTTTGAACTGTGGTGTTGGAGAAGACTCTTGAGAGTCCCTTGGCCAGCAAGGAGATCCAACCAGTCCATCCTAAAGGAGATCAGTCCTGAGTGTTCATTGGAAGGACTGATGTTGAAGCTGAAACTCCAATACTTTGGCCACATGATGCAAAGAGCTGACTCATTTGAAAAGACCCCAATGCTGGGAAAGATGAAGGCAGAAGGAGAAGGGGACAACAGAGGATGAGATGGTTGGATGACATCACCGACTCAATCAATGGACATGAGTTTGAGTAAACTGCAGGAGTTGGTGATTGATGGAGAGGCCTGGCGTGCTATGATTCATGGAGGTTGCAAAGAGTCAACACGACTGAGCGACTGAACTCACTGACTCATAAAATGTCGATAGCATTGACTTCAGTTTCTACCAAAATTTCTTTTACTCTTTCACCTCACAAAACAGCATAATAGTAAATTGTTTCTTACAGCAAGTGAATCAGATGGTATATGAAGTCCAGACATTATTTGGCCCTTGTAGGAAAAACAAATCATTATTAGTCTTTTGTGAGTACATTTGGTTGATCTTCATGCAACCAACAGGAAGAGTAAATGCACTCTTGGGGGGTGGAGGGGAAAGACTTTGGAAAAGGTGTAAAGATTCTAAGATGAATTTGTTACCTCCCAGAATTTATTTGTTAAAGCCCAGCATCTCAGAATGTGACCTTGAAGATAAGATCATTGTAGATGTAACTCGTTGAGGTCATGCTGGTGTACATGTCTGCATGCTAAGTTGCTTCCCTTTTGTCTTGCTCTCTGCGACCCTATAGACTGTAGCCAGGGGATCTTCCTAACCCAGGGAGTAGACCCATGCCTCTGACATCTCCTGCATTGGCAGGCAGCTTGTTTACCACTAATGCCACCTGGGAAGCCATACTGGTGGGGCCCTAATCCAATATGACTGATGACCTTGTAAGAAGGAGAAATTTGGAAGGTACACACAGGGAGAATGGCATGTGAAGATGAAGGCAGAAATCAGGGCGATGCTTCTATAAGCCAAGGAAAGTTAAAGATTACTCTCAAACCACCAGGAGTTAGGTGAGAGCCTTGGAACACATTCTCCCTCTCTCTCAGCCCTCAGAAGTAACCAGCCCTACCAGTACCTGATCTCAAACTTTTAGCTCCAGAACTGTGAGATAATGCCTTCCTGTCGTTACTTCTCCATTTGTAGTACTTTGCTATAGTGGCCCTAGGAAACCGTTGCATATTGCAGGTGGAAACACACTGCAATTGGGCTCGGCGTAGCTGCTCATTGTGTTCACACAGTGGTGGTAAAAAAGGGAAGGCTTACCAAAAAAGAGAAGGGGCTGGCAGTATTGGACTATTTACCAATGTCGTCATAAGGAAGCATAGTTATTAAAGGATCTGCAATCACTGGGTAATTCAGCCCTTGACTTTGATGGATGGAACTTGGCTTTTCCTTTCTGCCAAAGCTGCTGAGTGGATAAATGTTTTATGCATGAGGCCCAGGGCAGGAAGGGATGCCAAAGGTTTAAGAATATTTTAAGAAACTCTCTGAGACGTCAGGCAAGTTGTCAGGAGGCGTTAAGAAAGGAAGCTGTGGTACTCCATCAACCCAGCTGGGCAATAAACCCCTTGCAAAGATTAGAAATGATGCCTGTGGTTTGGGGAAGCCATTCTGTTTCTCTTTGTGTGTGTTGTATATATTTTGCATTGATTTGTATTCATGGTCAAAGCTCAAAGAAGTAGAAGTTCCTGCTATGGTTTGAGGGTTCTTCTGTCTCATTAAGGGGTCCAGTTTGCCGAATTTGGAGGATAGTCACAGGCCTTGAAGTTCTGCCTGCTCATGGATCTAGTTTCAGGGTCTTTCCCCTGGATTGGCAACCTCCTGAACCAAGGGAGTAGTTTAAGTGACAGCAAATAGCTTTAGCTTAAAGTCTCGGGAGGCCCATTAGCCACACATTTTAATTACCTATTAACAAAACAGTTTTTCAAATTCTTTAGCACAGCAGACTGTTTTCTGCGAGGAGAGAGAGCCGCTTAACTGTGGATGAGATGGAAATATGACTCTTATCTTTACCTCTCTTAAAAATATCTTTCATGTAATAGCAGGTTTTAGAAAATAATGTTTGTGCTTACTTAGACAGCATTAATGATGCAAATTCTAAGTATAGGCAATGAATTTCATGAAAATGTCCTGTGTCGTTTAATTCTCTATTAAGGTCAGATAATTTAAATAATTTAGAGTATCTACTAATATAGTTTTAAAATAACTTGGAATCATATAACAGAACCAAGAATAAAGTGTGGCAGTGACATAGCTGCAACCCAGACATTTTCTTACTGCCAAGGAAAAATGTGCCCAAGTCCATATGATTCTTGCACATTTTAAAACTCTGTTGAAACCATACCAGGTTAAAATGAAGAGATAAAATAGAAAATGTATCAGTGGATGAAAAACAGACAAGTTCTAGGTATCCATTGTTCTTTATGTTTGGGGAGGTTCTGTATTAAAGACCCTAAGAACTTTCCTTGGATTCCTGGGTAGAAACAAATCAAAGAGAAGAAACTGACAGGTACAGCCTCTCTGAAACATGCTGTCAAGATGCATCAAAATATGCCATGGTATCCTCCCCTTTCTATCTGTCAAAACCATTGATTATTTTCAGTAAAGAGAGCCGGTGACAGTTGCTGGAGTTGTAGAACTCAGCTAGCAATAGGTGATTCCTGTCACTCTCTAAATAGACAGGTTAAGAAAAAACTTTACTCGCTGCATCAGAAGCATTATTTTGGAAGCATGATTGAATATAGATTCATAAAGGATGACAATAAAACATAGAGAAAACAAATATCTATTAGACCCCAAGATTCTTCCTGAGTTTATTGGAGGTTTCCATGAAACTGCTTATTTTATGTTTCTCGCTCAGAATAGACAACAACAAGTTAAGAGCTTACTCGAAAATCTTAAAGTGTTTAAACTTTGTCCTGTGTCTTTATTGTATCAAGAGGTACTTTGGTAACCCTAGAGTTTTCAAGTCATCTAGAAATGTCATGATTCCTTGGAAGTGCATCTGGCCAGACACTGCTGGTCACAGGAGTCGCTTTGGATCTGGGTTATGTGGGAGCCGTTGAGTAGCTTGTGTGCATAAAACTGTTCAAGCATACATTCCCTGGCTGTCTGGTTTCCCGGAAGAAGAATAGAACCCAAGATGAAGGTATACTAAAGCCATATAAAGTAATGAGCACAGGGAAGTCTTGCCGGAGGCAGCAGTGGTATGTCAGCAGTAGCCCACTTCTGAGGGCAGCAGGGCTGCCACCCAGGATCTGGGGATAGTGACATGATGCAGGGAAGCTGTGTGGAGGTTAGTGTCAGGGGGCTCTTGCCAGGGATTCCTGGGGCGTGATGTGAGCCTGGATCCCATCTTCCCAGGATCCTTTCATTCTGAGCCTGGTTCTTCAGATTGTTTTCCATGAATGTGAGTTTCCCAGTATTCTCCCAGTAAATTCCTATTCTGTTTCTATCAGCCACAGTCTGCTTACTATTTTTTTTTTCCCTTAGAACTATTGAAATCCTACTGATGAAATATTGTGACTTCATCTTCCTTGCAAAACCTCCAAGGGCTCAGAATGCAGTCAGGTTAGAGTAAAGCTATTAACCAGAGACTACTGTACGAATATAAGGTGGTATTTCGTGTTTTTTCTCATTGTCAGGTTCAGCTACCTCAACGTGCTCAGCTGATGCTGGAGTGCCAGACACTGTGCTATAAAGCCTATGTAAAATTTTTATTGGATCATCTCAATAATCTGAAGCCAGAAGTACTGTTATCACTACCATCCTATTTACCTAGAGACTGAGGCACCGAGAGGTTATGTAACTCGCTGAGCAGCACACAACTAGGAAATGTGGGATGAGTTTGACCCAGAGAGCTGTCTGCTGTGTAAGTTGTGACCCTCCAGGGAAGCCTGGCGTGCTACAGTCCATTGGGTAGCAAAGAGTTGGACGCAATTGAGCAACTGAACTGAATTGAAAACCTTGTGTACCCTTAGTCATTCTGCTTTTGACTATTAAAAAACCAGTGTTTCAAGATAGCACTACTGAGATCTTAAGAGAAAATAGGTCTGCAAGTGATCTTTAATGAATTGTATGTAAGATAACCCCACAAACAGATTGTAATTTTGTATGTCTAAACAGGTGTTTAAACAAAAGACATACTGCTTGCTTTTTATGATTAAAAAATAAAGGAAGGGAGCGATTTTTGGGAAGGTAGATGAGGACAGGCTGGGGAAACAGGGGATATGGTGTATAGTTCTTAAACATTTAGGTTCACTAGTTATATTAGCTGCCATCACCCAAGGGGCTTCCCTGGGTGGCACCAGTGGTAAAGGACCCACTTGCTAATGCAGGAGACAAAAAAGACGTGGGTTTAATCCCTGGGTGGGGGAGAGCCCCTGAAGGCGAGCATGGCAGTCCACTCCAGTGGACAGAGGGGCCTAGTGGGCTACAGTCCACGGGGTCGCAACAAGTCTGGCACAACCAAAGTAACTTAGCACAGCACAGTCATCACCCAGTTGTATCTGCAGCCAGCTAGAGTTACAGGCAGAGCAATATGTTTCTTTGAGATCTGCATTGGTTTCGGAAAAGAAAAAAGACACGGTGAGGATGTGTGCCTGGTACATTCTGGTGGAGTCTCACTTGGAAAGCACAGTATCCCAGTTTTCCACCCACAACTGCGTTATGGGAGACATTTAAAGGATATAAACATCAATGTATCTACTTGGAATTCATAGTAATGAGCCCTGCTCAAAAGGATAATTTAAAGCTCTTCAGAAGAAAGATGTGAAGGATTAACAGTGCTTAATTGAGGAATAGTATAGTGGAACATATTGGTTGGCATGCTCTAATGGGCATTGTCAACAAATCCCCTAATGCTTGTTTGGGGAAAATGCTATCTAGTTTATGTACAACATTTTAAACATTTTATACAGTTAAAACATGGGGCCCTTGGAGATTTTCTATCTTCAGCTAAGGAAAAATGTGTTCTTTTTTTAAAGTTTCCTTAAAATATTTAAAAACAAATGTATTACAGAAATGTCAAGAAAAGTATCCCAAGGAAGAACTAGCTTATGTTCTAAGAGTAAATGTAAAATATACCCATCTCTAAAATATATNATCTTCAGCTAAGGAAAAATGTGTTCTTTTTTTAAAGTTTCCTTAAAATATTTAAAAACAAATGTATTACAGAAATGTCAAGAA
Source organism: Neotragus pygmaeus (assembly GCA_006410875.1). Classification (NCBI taxonomy): domain Eukaryota; kingdom Metazoa; phylum Chordata; class Mammalia; order Artiodactyla; family Bovidae; genus Neotragus; species Neotragus pygmaeus. Next base: position 392,989 of record SJYV01025772.1, on the reverse strand, counting down.
AAGTATCCCAAGGAAGAACTAGCTTATGTTCTAAGAGTAAATGTAAAATATACCCATCTCTAAAATATATTAAATATGTTAATTTATGTATTAGTTAATTAAATGTCCTATATAATGTATATATAATGAAAATATATCTATACACACATGTAAATACATATGTGTTCTATATAATAGTCATAATATTAAAAAATTGGTACAATATAATAGATTAGAAGTGGTTCATACTCCTGTTTGTTGGTTTTCTCCTGGTGTGACTAATTCTGCTTGTCTTTGGAACACATTAGACCATTAAATCTTGTGGTAATTTGAAAGAAGTATTGCTCCCAGCTGCTGCTGCATAAGCAAACCAAGAGGATAGTTTAAACTGGCATGAGAAGAACTTTATATACAAGCTTTGTTAGTAAGAATTCCCTCTTCTGCACTCACATTTGCATGCTATTGTTTGAGGTTTAGCAAAGGCAAAATCCCTAAAAGGCTAATAGAATGGGGCAATAATCCATGATCATTGCTGATATACAAATGCCAGAGTTCCTGTGTGTGAACTAGCTGTGTCTGATTTGCCTTCTAAAAAGGCTTTCACTTCACTTAGACATTTTCTCTCCAGTCTCCATTTTTTTCTTCCTTCATTGTGCTGTGGAACTAAAAACGCTTAAGAAAGTGAAGAAATATCAGAGCAAATATTTTGGATTTAAAGACATTAGACTTGAAAGAAGAGTGTTAAAGTAAATAGAACTCAAACTCTATATAGTGTGATATAATGGAATTTGTGAGCCCAGAAATGCTAATCTTTTTTTTTTTAAAAAGAAACTCGTGCAGAGAATTTGGTAAATACTTGGATGATTGATCTACAATGAATTAATAAGCAAACTGGGAGTAACTTGGAGTTATAGGGAGAACTTTGACTTCATGGATACAAACTATTACCCTCACCAGAAAAGGAATAACTTCCTGAGTAGACAAGTTAAATCTGACTTGATTTACTTCGTTGATTCATGAAATACTTACTGGATATCTATTGTATGCCAGGCTTTGTTCTTGGACTGTTAGTGTGTGAGGTAAGATACAGCCACGTTCCCGGGCTGAATAGGGCTTAACTTTGGGGTGTGAGAGTGATTATGATATTATGTGCTGAATGTAAGGGCAAGTAGAGGATGCCAGTCTCAAGGACCTGGAGAGGTTTGCAGCAGGAAGGGATTAAGCTGGCATTTAAGGGAATGAGAAATCAGTGGGAAAGGCGAGGGTTGGTGGGTAAGAGGGTTCCACACCAAGGGGAAGCCTGTGCAGGTGCTCAGAGGTGAGGGAGAAGCTAGGATACCTGAAGATGCAAAGAAGTCCCCTACACTGCAGCTAGTGACCTAGACACACATTGCAGGGAGCGAGGAGAGCTGTGGAAACACATGTCACTAGCCCGTAACAAATGCCTTCAGTAACCAGTAAAGGGAAGCAAAAACAAGTGAAATGAAGCCAAGTCACTAGGCTAGATTTCAAGCCTAAACGAGAAACTCTGCCTGGATGCTGGGACAGATGGACTGCACATCACAGAGATGGATTTACTGTAGTGGACACAGGAAGGCTGGCAGTGACAGACAGTGTTTGGGGAAATGGCTGAGCGTGTTTAAAACACCATTCATTCAGGAATGGGCCTCAACAGGCTGACATGGTTGATGATGATGAACATGGAAAAAGTGTATTGTTTTGAAGATAGATGGGAGTGAGAGTGTATAAAACACGACTTTCCTTTTGGAGGAAATTTGGTAGGTTTTCTAGGGAATCTATTATCAATTCCCAGCAGCTTCTATTCCATATAACTCTGGGGTCACGATTAGTTATCTGTGATTGGCCTGTCTACGTTAAGAAGGCCACTTACTTTTAGAAAGTTCTTTTTAAAAATTAAATGAAATCTTTCAATGAATATGGAGAATTTCCCAGCAAACACCTATGTGTCTTCCACCCAACTTTACTAAATATGACTGGTGCCAAATTTGTGTAAGATACTTTTAAGAAATAAAACATCAGGTTGATTTTCCATGTACAACACTCTCCAAACCCATTCCCCTCCTTCCTTCCAAAGGGAATAATTATCTGGAATTTGGTGTTTCTTGTTTCTGTCTCCTATACGTGTATGTTTTTAAAAAATAATTTTACTACATTTGCATCTATCCTTAAAGAATACACATAATTGATATTTTTATAACTGTAAATGGCATTGTGCTTTAGATATATATCATTCTGCTTTATTCTGCTTTTGTCATTTTTCATGCTGATACAGTAAGCTACAGTTGATACCAAACTATTCAATAGTATTCCATTCTAAGAACATATTATATTGCAACACTTGCTTCTGTTAATAGATATTTACATTTTTTTAAAAATTTGCTGTTATAAATAAGTGTGTGGTGGGAATCACTTTACTCACTTTCTTGTGAAAGTATTTACTGGGTATGTATGCCTGCATGTGGGATTTCTAAGCCACAGCAAACATCCAGTTACTATTTTACTACATACTGTTCTCCAAAGAGCATACTGCTTATCAGTTTGCACTCCCACCAGCTGCATATGGAAGTTCATATTTCTCTATATTTTCATCAGCACATTGTTTTGTCAGCTATTTCAGTTTGTGTCAGTCTAATAAGGGTAAAATGGTCTATGTCTGGCTAGGAACATTCTAGATCTTTCAACAAAGGAAAGTTAATGCAAGGAATTGATTAGACAGTTGACAGGACAGCTGAAAAGCAAAATAGTTTGGTGAAAAATCATCCACAGCTGTAGGAAGCCACTGTCAGCCACAGGCCTAGAGAGAAACTCGGCCAAGTTGGTTACAGAGACCAGAAGCTAGGGTCCCTGTTAGAAACTAAAGCCGGGGTGGGAGACGGGAGTGGGGAGCTGAAGCCATGGAAGCTGCCAGAGCTGCTACAGGAATCACAGAAAAGAGGGGGGAAACCTCAGGCTCCCCCTCCTCTTGTGCTGGAGTCTCCCTTTAGTACCTCTCACTGGCTACACTTACCCGGAAGTTGGAAGTTATCTGTCCTGTAGAAAGAGCAGAGGAAGAGAAGGTAACAGATCTGAAAGCAGATGGTTCAACGGAGCAAATCAGTGCATTATGGTTTTAGCTTGCATGTCTCTTGAGTGAGCCTTTTTTTAAATGTTTATTGGGCATTTTGTTTTCTGTGATTTTTTAAATGTGTTTTTCCTATTGGCTGTCCATTTCCAATTTATTTTTAGGGATTCTTTATAGATTCTGAATGTTATTCAATTACACATATTGTGATTGTTACTCAGCCTGTGGCTGATTTCCCATTTCGTTTATGGTGGTGATTTGGTCACTAAGTTGTGTCTGACTCTTGTGACCCCTCGGACTGTAGCCTGCCAAGTTCCTCTGCCCATGGGATTTTCCAAGAAAGAATACTGGAGTGGGTTGCCATTTCCTTCTCTAGGGGATCTTCCCAACCCAGGGATTGAACCCAAGTCTCTTGAACTGTAGGAAGATTCTTTATCGACTGAGCTACCAGGGAATTCCCTTGTTTATGATAAAAAGTTTTAAAATCTAGTAAACAAACTAGTCAGTCTTTACCTTTAAGGTTAGAACTGTGTTTTGTTCAAGGTGTTCTTCCCTATCCTGAGTTGTACTCCACTATAATCTGTATTTATAAATTAATTTGAGTTTTCATATTTGTTTTTAATGCACTGAGGGCTCATTTTGTTTATACTGTGGTCTATATCTTAAAATTTTCTTCTGTAAAGATAATATTCTCAGGCCATTTTAAGATACTGTTTTATTTAATTTTTTTGCTATATATGTGTGTGTGTATGTGTGTGTGTGTGTTGGTTCCTTCTGGTATCAAACTATTTTGGAGCATCCACTCTATGTCTTTGGTGTAGTTTATATCCATGAACCACAACTTACTGTCTTAATAAGATCTTATTTTGAAATAAGATCTGATTTTTATTTTAAGGTTATTTTTATTTTTAAGATTAGTATATTCACCTAGTTTTATTTCATATTTGGCTAGGATATTTCAGACTTTTGGGTGCTTTATATGAATTTTAAGATTGTTTTTTCAAGTACCGTGAAAACCTGTTAAAAATTTATGTTTTGCTGAATTTATAGGTTAATATGAGCAAAATGATCACTTTTATAATTTTATCTTCCCATTCATTAATATAATGTATGTCTCTCATTGTTTAGTCACCTTTTATATATTATTTTGTTTTCAATATAAAAAACACTATATATTATAATTTCCTCCACAAAGTTATTACACACTTTTGATTTTTTTCTTGATATTACCATTAAAATGGCATTTCAAAAATAACATTTTTAATGCATTATTGCTTGTGCCAAAGAACACAGGTAATTCTATGGATCTACCTAACATCCAGAAATCTTACTAAACCTCTTTATTAGTTCTAACTATGTCTATAGATTCTCTTGGATTTTCATGAAGACAAAATCATAATGAGTGTGAATATGGTAAATTTATTTCTTCTTCTCCAACCTTATGCCTTTGACTTACTTTTTGTGTCCTACACTGGCCTAAACATTTTGAACAGACATGGTGACAGCTGCTTGTTCCTAGGTTTGAAAGGTATTCTATTGTTTCATCATTAAATAGAACTTTAACTCGAGGACTTTTTGGTTAATTTTTTTCAGCTTATAATATCACTTTTTTCCCTCATTTGCTGAAAATGTTTTTTTTAAATTTAATGAAATAAGTATCATTATATCACAATTTATATCAATTGTGTTTTCTGCATTTATTGAGATGATCACGTGCTTTTTCTGAAGAGTTCTTTGAAGAATGATGCTCTGTTGGAGTCCAATCTAAGCTTGAAAAACAAAAATCAATACTATGTATTTTGTATGAACATGTGAAAAATGCTTTTTAAAAGGACTGTAAGACTACATACAAAAATGATTACAGCTGGTACTTTTGGAGGAGAAAGAAAAAGAGATAAACAGTGTGGAGATTCCTTAAAAAATTGCAAATAGAACTGCCTTATGATCCAGCAATCCCACTGCTGGGCATACACACCGAGGAAACCAGAATTGAAAGAGACACATGTACCCCAATGTTCATTGCAGCACTGTTTATAATAGCCAGGACATGGAAACAACCTAGATGTCCATCAGCAGATGAATGGATAAGAAAGCAGTGGTACATATACACAATGGAATATTACTCAGCCATTAAAAAGAATACATTTGAATCAGTTCTAATGAGATGGATGAAACTGGAGCCTATTATACAGAGTGAAGTAAGCCAGAAAGAAAAACACCAATACAGNGAGGAAACCAGAATTGAAAGAGACACATGTACCCCAATGTTCATTGCAGCACTGTTTCTAATAGCCAGGACATGGAAACAACCTAGATGTCCATCAGCAGATGAATGGATAAAAAAGCAGTGGTACATACACACAATGGAGTAATACTCAGCCATTAAAAAGAATACATTTGAATCAGTTCTACTGAGATGGATGAAACTGGAGCCTATTATACAAAGTGAAGTAAGCCAGAAAGAAAAACACCAATATAGAATACTCACACATATATATGGAATTTAGAAAGATAGTAATGATGACCCTGTATGTGAGACCACAGAAGAGACACAGGCGTATAGAACAGACTTTTGGCCTTTGAGGGAGAGGGAGAGGGTGAGATGATGTGGGAGAATGGTGCTGAAGCATGTATACTATCATGTAAGAAACGAGGCGCTGGTCTATGTTCAATGCAGGATGCAGGATGCTTGGGGCTGTTTCACGGGGATGATCCAGAGAGATGATGTGGGATGGGAGGTGGGAGGGGGATTCAGGATTGGGACCTCATATACACCTGTGGTGGATTCATGTCAATGTATGGCAAAACCAATACAGTATTGTAATTAAAGTAAAAATTAAAAAAATAAAAATTAAAAATAAATGAGTTTCAGTTCAGTTCAGTTCATTCGCTAAGTCATGTCTGACTCTGCAACCCCATGAAACGCATCATGCCAGGCCTCCCTGCCCATCACCAACTCCTGGAGTCCACCCAAACCCGTGTCCATCAAGTCAGTGATGCCATCCAACCATCTCTTCTGTCATCCCCTTTTCCCAGCATCAAGGTCTTTTCAAATGAGTCAGCTCTTCACATCAGGTGGCCAAAGTATTGGAATTTCAGCTTGAACATCAGTCCTTTCAATGAACACCCAGGACTGAGCTCCTTTAGGATGGATTGGTTGGATCTCCTTGCAGTCCAAGGGACTCTCAAGAGTCTTCTCCAACACCACAGTTCAAAACCATCAATTCTTTGGTGCTCAGCTTTCTTATAGTCCAACTCTCACATCCATACATGACCACTGGAAAAACCATAGCTTTGACTAGATGGACCTTTGTTGGCAAAGGTCTCTGCTTNCCAAAATAAAGTCTGACACTGTTTCCCCATCTATTTCCCATGAAGTGATGGGACTGGATGCCTTGATCTTTGTTTTCTTGGTAGATAAATGTACATCCACTTCAGCCGGCCCCTCCCTGAGTTTAGAAAAAACAGCTCTCTGACCATGGAAAACATTCTCACATCCTTTGTACTAGCGATGTTCTAACTGAACTAGAAAAATGAAACAGAAAGGAAAACAAGGTTTAATGATTGTATCTAGAGAGTGATAATAGCTACTTTCCAGTAAATCCAGTCTATTTACAAGAAGATTCCACTTTCTTTAGTGTATTCCATAGTAGCTGGTGTGGCTTCCCGTGAGCTTCCCTGCTGGCTCAATGGTAAAGAATCTGCCTGCCAAAGTAGGAGACTCGGATTCGAATCCATGTGTCAGGAAGATCCCCTGGAGGAGGGGGTAGCAACCCACTCCAGTATTCTCGTCTGGAGAATCCCATGAACAGAGGAGCCTGGCAGGCTACAGTACATAGGGTCACAAAGAATCGGACATGACTTAGTGACTAAATAACAAAAACAAATAGTAACTGGAATTAATAAGAAGATACACACACACAGACATACACACGTATGCATTTTTTACTTTTAGGAAGAATTTCTGAATGACCTGGGAAGTCGAGAAAAATAGAATGAGTTTCACTAAGAGACCGTAAATTTCCTCAAATCTAGAAGACTTCAGACAGAGCCTAGATTCCCAACAAATATCGCAGAATAAACTCAAGACTTGGCTGGAGAATGAGACCATGTGTATCATCCCTGCGGTGCCTCGGACACTGCCATTCTCACTTGGCAGACTCACTCTCATGTTTGAGCCATCTCTGCTCATTTATTTCAGGACTCCGCTATTCAGGAAATTGCCAACACCTAAAATTCTTTTAAAGAAAAGTTTAAATCCTCAACAGAACCATTGTTATCTCTTCTTTAAAATGTCATTTCAAAATCTTCCTTGAAACTCACCACTAAAGAGCTTTTGGTGAAGAGCTTTTCCTGGAAAGATAAGTACTCAGCAGATAATTGCACTAGGAAATCAGAATTTTTCCTCAGCCAGGTACCATCTTTCAAAAATCAATCTAACAGGACCAATTAATGTGCTGGAGAATAATGTGCCTTCAGTGAGAGAAAGACTAGAGACTTCTTCCCCTTGAAATGGATGACATCTTAATGCTCACAGAAGGTTCTCAAGAAATTTTTCTCTGACACTGAAATAAATACACGTGATTCATCACCAGAGATTCAGGAGCAAGCTCTCGCTCCTTGCTGTACTTCTGCTGCAGTGCATAGATGATTTTGGTACCCGAGCTGGGCAGGACCCTAAGAATGGATGCTCTTCTCCAGAACCAGCCTTTCTCTGCCCCTGGTTGGAAGAGGAGGAAAAAGGTCTTGGTTCCACTGTCCCTTCTCCCCATCTCTCTTCTCTGGCCTTCCCAGGCTCAAAACACATGTGTTCGAGTCAGCTCAGAGCGCATGATGGGCTAAGAGGGACGCTGAGAAGAGAAACACCGGTTTGAACAAGCCATTCAGCCTCTCGGTCTCTCCTACACTTCCAGGGTCTTCCACGCAGTAAAATGCATCTCTGTTTTGTTGTTTAGTCGCGAAGTCGTGTCTGACTCTTTTGTGACCCCTATGGACGGCAGCCTTCCAGGCTCCTCTGCCCGTGGCATTTCCCAAGCAAGAATCCCGGAGTGGGTTGCCATTTCCTCCTCCAGGGGATCTTCCTGACCCAGGGATCGAACCCACGTCTCCTGTGTCTCCTGCATTGGTAGGCGGGTTCTTTACCACTGAGCCACCGGGGAAGCCCATCCTTACTTTAGATGACAGCTAACGATTTTTTTCCTAGAAAACCTTCCCTGACAAAGGCTATTTAATCTCCAAGCTTCTGGCAAGATGTTTGATGCTTCCCCTTATTTCCCCTCCGTGCTTTCATAAAGTCTCTTAAGGACTCCGTGTCTCTGGGCCAGACCTGGCCTGCTTACAGTCTCCAGCCATATCTGCCAAATCTGGTGCCATTTTGCCGTCAGTACTTTAAAACTTTTTTTTTAATTTCAAAGTCTTCGGTTTCACCATAGGTCCCACCAAAACCAGATGCCTTGCGTAGGGTAACCTTCACACCTTTATACTGCCTGTCTGGGCCCTGTAGGCATTTGAGATCTCCATCCCTGAACTTTATGCAAAATCACTTCCACAATAACCCTCAGATCTGTGTGTCCCCTACAATATTTCAGGCTGAAGGCAGGGTGTGTCTGTGTCTACCACATGTTTTCTAATATCTAAAACAGTGCCAGGCATTTAGCTTTCTATAGATTTGGCAAACATGTAATCCTTGAGAAAAAAAAAAAAAGACTATCAGGAAAGTCTGCTTCTTAAGAGTTCCTTAGGCATGAGTGCAGGACAGAGTGAAAATAGGACTGATCCTGCTTCCATACTAAATAAAACTCCTGTTCCTTATTATGGCCTAATAGGTGGAAACATTTTTTTTATAAACAGGTTTAAAATTTTTATTTTATTTTTTACAGAGGGCAAGGATTGGTGGAAGAAAGAATATGACTTTGTTAAGACTAGAAAAAAAAAAGGCCCCCCTTTTTTTTCTCATCTAACTGGGTCCTGGGCTTGATTATAAGCTCCCTGGAGGAGAATGCAGTGGTCACTTGACATTCTCAGCACACACAGGAAGAGATGTTTTAATGAACAGACCTGTTGGGCTCTTTTTTTTCTTCTTCTTCTTTTTTCCTTTGTGTGTATGTGTGTGTGTGTGTGTGTCCAGAAAAGTCTCATAGAAATAGTGTCTAATTAAATAAATATGATTTCAAATCTGTCATATGAATTTGGATATGCTTCTCCCTGGGCAAGATCTACCTGGCTTTGAAGCCTCTTAAAGGAAAATGTTGAGAATGGAATGCTAAAGATTTAGAATGCACCAAAGTAGACTTCCCTGGTGGGCCAGTGGTTTTAGACCATGTCCTCCAACATAGGAGGTATGGGTTCGATCCCTGGTCTGGGAGCTTAGATCTCACATGCCTCATAGTTGAAAATAGCAAAACATAAAACAGAAGCAAATTGCAACGAATTCAATAAAGACTTTAAAAAAAAAATAGAACGGACTAAAAAATTCCAAAATAGGGACAATCTATGGCTTCCCTTGTGGCTCAGATGGTAAAGAATCTCCTGCAATGCAGGAGATCCAGGTTCCATCCCTGGTTCAGGAAGATCCCCTGGAGAAGGAAATAGCCACCCAGTCCAGTATTCTAGCCTGGAAAATCCCATGGACACAGGAGCCTGGCGGGCTGCAGTCCTTGGGGTTCACAGCAAGTCGGACACAACTGAGTGACTAACACTTTCACTTCCATTATAAACACAGAGAGGTCTGCTGAGTCCTTGAGGATAGATTTCAAATTTTAAAAAAGATACCACTTGAAACTGGAGTTTTCTTCAGAAGTCTGACTGGTGACACATTTTTGGCGCATCACTCTGATGCCTTTCAGCCTTGTCCTCAGCTTTCTGCTCCCCATTCCTTTTCTCTGTGTTCCTCCGTCTCGTCCCCACCATCCCACTGTCTCCCTGCCTCCCTGGGTTGCCTCGTGTTTCTAAACGAGTTCACGTTCCTGCCTCTGTTCTCACGGCCCGCCTACCCTGCCACCCAGCTCCTGGGATGGCTTCCATTTAAAATGCGTGCATCTCAGCCATCTCAGTCTACAAAAGCTATTTCAGGTACGGTATTCAAGCAGCACATTAAAAACAACCAAACCAAGCACATACTTGGGAATTTTATGGAATGGTAAAACACTTGTGCAGCTACTTCCCACAGACAGGAGTGGGGTTTGGAAGCCCATTTCGTCTCGCACAGAAACTCAGCTGGTCTTAATTCTTTGCCTCTCAGCACGCTGGAGCACAAGCCCCTTGCTTCTCCAAGCTCCACTCGCAGGCGAGGGACTAAGCCAGACGTGCAGGGCCAGGCTGTCTCTGAACTTCCTCTTCCTTTGGTCTTCTCCTCCATCGGCACACGGTTATTTTTTCAGTATTTCCGGCAGAACTGTTTTTATTTAGTTGCGGGGTAGTCTGTAAGGTTACAGACCATTCCTCTTGATACACTTCTGCACGTTTCTCTGCTACAGCTTAACAACTCCAGCCTTTTCAGAGAAATGGCTCACTTTGTAGAGAAATATATGGCCCGTCTGTCATCACACAAAAGTGGACTTGACCACATATCCTTGGAGAATTTTCAAACAATTCCCAGAGCAAGGATGGTGACCCTTTCTCTGCCTGACTTAATTTCATCCATAGCCTTTCCCAGGGACAAGGGTATAGGAAAACTGATGAGAAATTATGAAACAGTGTGTTTAATCGTTCTTAAAACATCCTCAAAAGAAAAGCACCATTTAATCCATTGTGCAGATAGCTAGAAAAACACGGAGTCTAGTGGCTCAAAGCTCTGTGTTTCTCAGCTTTTCTACTATCAATCACATGTCCAAAGGGAGCTAATGTCATATTCTTAAGTGGCCAAAAATACTAAAATGGCCATTTTTCAAAGAAGTGCTTCTTCGCTTAGACACACTGTCCAGGAGTCTTTCATGACAAGATCTCTCATTACTACGCGAGGGTCCTTTCCAAGCCGCTCAGAGGGAAAAAGATTTTTCATGAGCAACTTCTAATAGTTTATACTGTATAAGAGTTTTCATGGGATTTGGAATAATTTTAAATCAAGAATTCTATAAAAGAACATATTCTTGTTTAATCTAATTAACAAGGAAGAAACCAGACTGAAAGACTTTTTTGTTATCTTATCCATTTTGAGGCAATATAATCTGATGGCAAGTACATAGGCTCAGGAGTCCAAACTGAGTATTCAGCCATCTACTGTACCACCCGGAACTAGTTACCTCACCTTCAGAGCCTCAGTTTTTTCATCTGCAAGTTGGGGGTGATAAGCCCAGCCTCGCAGATTTGCTAAAGAAATTAGACATCTGTGAGTGCACAGTCGCTTAGTCATATCTTTGTGGCTTCATGGACTGCAGCCCGTCAGGCTCCTCTGTCCATGGGATGTTTCAGGCAAGAATACTGGAGTGGATTGCCATTTCCTTCTCCAGGGGATCTTCCCAATCCAGGGATCCAACCTCTACCCCCTGTGTCTCCTGCCCTGCAGGTAGATTTTTTACCTGCTCAGCATTGGCGAAGCCTTGAAAGAAATTTGATGATGCACGCAAAGCAGTGATGGTCGGGTCAGACACACAGCATGCGTTAATGTATGGGACTCAGAGTATAGATTTAAACCAAAACATTTTGTAATTATCATGGCTTGGCTTAGTCTTTCAAAATTGTGAGGGGTATTTTATAGGGCTCTTGGTTGTGTCTATCAACTTATTCATCCACTTCTTTATATTGCCATTATAGCTTTGATATAAGAATTATATAAGATAGAAACAAAACTCTTTATGTACACTGAAACTTAATTCCAGATGGTTTGGTGTGAGGAGGGATCCGGTGGAAACATCTTCAGGTGTTCTCTGTGCAGTCACTCTCTTGGGTGTCCCCGAGGCAGACCCCAGCCCGAGAGGAAATTCAGGCCCTGGGAGGTTGGTTAGGGACGCGCTCCCAGGAGAAACTAGAAGTGGGTGGGGAAGCAGGCTAGGAGAGGTACTGCGTGAAGAAGGGGTCGCTTCAGGTCAAAGCCACCCTTCCGGATCCCACGGGGGGCTCTGAAGTGCAAACTGTGTGCAAGGTGGGGTTTGTCCTTGCTCAGGGCAAGGGAGCTGGGCTCAGCACCTCTCACCAGGCCGGGCTTGGCTACAGGCTGTGGACTGATGGTCTGCAGGGGACTGCAAACTCCAGGGGCTCCCATCTCCGTGGCAAACAGACAGGGCAGCTCCAGCAGCCCCAGGACCCCAGAAAGGATGGCAGGTGGGCTGTAAAATCCCCAGACAAAACAGAGGGGCATGCGGGGGAGGGGAAGGGGAGGAGGGCAGGCAGGGGTGGCCAGCACTCAGCAGAGGCCCAAGGATTTGGTGTTGTTTCTTGTTGTTGAGTGGCTCAGTCGTGTCCGACTCTTTGTGACCCCATGGACTGCAGCACATCAGGCTTCCCTGTCCCTCAGTATCACCTGGAGCTTGGTCAAACTCACATCCATTGAGTCGATGATGCCATCCAACCACCTCATCCTCTGTCGTCTCCTTCTCCTCCTGCCCTCAATCTTGCCCAGCATCAGAGGTCCAAGGACACAGGGATCTAAGCCCTGATAGCACCCACTCCTCATCACACGGCTAACCCGGCACCAGTGAGCCCAGCTTCACAAGGGAGCAGATTTGCAAATATAAGAGACTGTTTAAAAGTCAAAAAGGAAATAAAATAGCATCTTTTTCCTGCCTACCTATTTTATTAAGAATGTCCTCACTTGGGACTTCCCTGGTGGTCCCGTGGCCAAGACTCCCCATGCAGGGGGCCTGCATTCAAACCCTGGTCACATACTGAATGAGGACCGAAGATCCTGCCAGCTGCAGCTAAGACCCAGGGCAGCACAATAAATAAATTAAAAAAAAAAAAAATGCCCTCACTTTAAGAAAAGACTGAAAATGAAGTCTTTGCACCCATTCTGACCCCAAATTGTCCAAACTTAACCCATTTCCATTCCAGTCTGAGAATATCAGCCCAGGTAAACTCTGAGCTCCAACAGTGATAACAGAGTCCTTCAATTCTAATGCACTCTGCAGTTCACAAATCAATGCCAAACGTGTTATTTGCCCACAAACCCTTGAAATACATATAACGAGAATCACATGGTACCCCATTCCCCATCTTACAGATGAAAACCAAGGCTCGGAAGTTAAACATGCCCAAGGTCATATGACAAATGGAAGAACTGGAATTCAGTCCCAGGCTTACTAATTCCAGTGCTTTCTCTAAGTGTCTGAATAGAGATACCGAGTGGCCGTGAGATGGCGCCACAGTAGGGACCCTCTGCTGTCCATCTGGCGCGGATACACTGTGGACCCTGAACAGTCCACCAGTGAGGACTCTCAGCTGAGCTCATTTCAGCGTGAGGGGCAACTGGGCCCCTTGGGTCTCCGGTCCCTCTGATGGCTCTCGGTCCTTCACCCATTCTGTGAATGCAAGCTCTCTGTCTTTTCATCTCCGGCTTCATGGACCCTCCTTAGTTCATCTTATAACTACTCTTATCCTTTCAAATCTAAACTGTCATATTTTGATGACCTGTGAATCCATTCCTCTTAAGAAGAAATTACTCTCTGGTCCTTAAGATGTCTGCAGCCAAAAATCTACCAGCTAACCAACTGTGCCTCCAGTTTAACAAGACAAACTAGTAACTTGCCTTAAGACTGTTTTCCTCCCAAATCCCCTTATCACCTTACATCAGCTATCTTTGGTAGAAGCTGCAGCATTCAATTTCCCTGGAAAGTATCACATGCCTGCATTTCACAAATTTTGCAATATCAAAAACCCAGAATCTGCCTATAAAACAAAATGTAGAATGGAAATCATTTGGATTCTATTTGTTTAAAAATGTTAAATTTTTTGCCAAATTGAATTTCTCAACTAAAAACTGACAGTGTCCATGTCAAAATTTTAACTGTACACAGGATGTTTGTGGCAAAGATAGCTGAACAATGAAGCAAGACTGAATTTGCATAGACAAATGAGCTGCCCTTCTCTGCTGAGATGATCATTATTTGTCTTACCCAAGAGGCAATGGCCCGAATTGGATGTCTGAAGTATAATTTATGCAGGAATAGTTCTGTAACTACATTTACATAAACTGTAAAGATATTTAATAAATAAAGTATTTATATTTACAAAAAGGAAACAGACTCACGGACTTAAAGAATAAACTTCTGGTTACCAGAGGGGAAGAGTAGAGGGACAGATTGGGAATTTGGGATGGACCTGGACACTGCTGCATTTAAAATAGATAACCAACAAGGACCTCCTGTGCAGCACAGGGAACTCTGCTCAATATTCAGGAATAACCTAACCGGGAAAGGAATTTGAAAAACAATAGAAACAAATATATGTATAATTGACACATATAACTGAATCACTTTGCTGTACACACACCTAAAACTAACACAGCATTGTCAAACAGCCACACTCCAACATAAAGTAAAAATTTTAGATAAAATTTTACAAATTACATAAAAGATCATCTACATTGGTTTATCAAGATAAATATATTGAAAACTAGAATAGCATCTATGTTAACTGTGTATATGTTTCCTCACCATAATTTCAATGTTAATTTTACCCATTGTCAAAATAAATAAGAATTTTAAAATTATTCCTTTTTTAGAAAAGAATTAGATGCCGACTTAGAAAGCTGGATCGGTTGCGTAAACCATCAGGCGACCAGGTGGCGGCTGCTGCGGTCTCGTCTCGGTCCCTGCGCTCCATCCACTGAGCTTAGACAGACCCCTGTCTTGGCACTTTCCTGGCTGCCCGGCGGTTAGGAATCTGCCTTCCAACACAGGGGACCTGGGTTCAACCTTACTTCGGTCAGAAAACTAAGGTGTCGAGGGTAACTAAGCCCCTGGGCCACATTTACTGAGCCCATGCACCGCAACTAGAGAATCCCGTGTGATACAAAGATCCAGGGCAACAAAGAAAAGTTTTTAATTAAATAAAGTAAATGAAGCCCTGTCCTCTGAAGGGGCTGTGTCCATGCAGGATGCTGTGCCACAAACCTGAGACACTCTTGACTTCTGTCTCCCAGTCAGCAGACTCTTTCTCTAAGAAGTTACTCTTGATTTTTCAGATGACAGTTCCTGATGAGAGCGCTAAGAGATTTTTAATAACATTTCTACAGAGTGAGATAAACACCTTACATAGTCCACTCCAAGCCACAGGCTCATCACAGTGGGCAAGAAAGCCTAGGCCCTGCCAGTTTCCCAAGAATGCCAGCTTTCAACATCCTTCTTCTGTTGGTAGGCATTGCTCCAGACATGGAATACTTCACAGTATAAAATTTACTAAAGTATGATTTCTTTTTAAAAAATCATACAAGCTAAGACAACTAGTGAAGCATTAAAGTGTGTTTCCTTATTTCTCAGTGTGATGTGGTGGCTCTCACTGGAGAGACGGGCTTCCGGGCGGGCAGCCCCGTCTTGGTCTCCTCTGTGGCCCTTCCTCTGGTGGCCCAGCACCGGGCTCTGACCGGAGTGCTCACTGGCGGGGCGGAAGAAAAAGTAGCGAGGCCTTTCCAGGTGGCACCGTGGTACAGAACCCGTCTGACAGTGCAACAGACGAAAAAGATGTGTGTTTGATCCCTGGCTTGGGAAGATCCCCTGGGGAAGGAAACAGCAACCCAATATTGCCAGAAAATTTCACGGGCGGGGGGTCTGGTGGACTGCAGCCCACAGGCTCTCAGAGTCGGACACGACTGAATGACTAAGCACACTTAAGGGGAAAGTAAAATATTACTAATCACGACACAGTTTTTCTGTTATTTGCCTTCAGTTGAGAAATTAGAACAGACGCTAACTCTGCAATTCCTTTTAGTTTGTTGTTGTTGTTTAGTTGCTGAGTCTTGACTCTTAGCGACCCCGTGGACTGTAGCCCTCCAGACTCCTCTGTCCATGGGATTCTCCAGGCAAGAATCCTGGAGTGGGTGGCCATTTCCTTCTCCAGGAGATCTTCCTGTCCCAGGGATGGAATCCACAGTTCTTGCAGGTTAAGTGATCCTAATTTAGTTCCCTTTAGTTAATTTTAGATCCTTATTTAATCCTTTAGTTAATTTTCGATCCTTTTAGTTCATTTCAGTTCAGTCACTCAGTCGTGTTCGACTCTCTGCGACCCCAAGAATTGCAGCATGCCAGACCTCCCAGTCCATCCATCATCAACTCCCGGAGTTCACTCAGACTCATGTCCATCGACTCAGTGATGCCATCCAGCCATCTCATCCTTGGTCGTCCCTTCTCCTCCTGCTCCCAATCCCTCCCAGCATCAGAGTCTTTTTCAATGAGTCAACTCTTCTCATGAGGTGGCCAAAGTACTGCAGTTTCAACTTTAGCATCATTCCTTCCAAATAACACCCAGGACTCATCTCTTTCAGAATGGACTTGTTGGATCTCCTTGCAGTCCAAGGGACTCTCAAGAGTCTTCTCCAATACCACAGTTCAAAAGCATCAATTCTTCAGCGCTCAGCCTTCTTCACAGTCCAATTCTCACTTCCATACATGACCACTGGAAAAACCATAGCCTTGACTAGACGGACCTTAGTCGGCAAAGTAATAGAGCTTCTTAAACTTTAATGTGTACGCGAATCTTGTTAAAATTCAGATTCTGNGTCCAATTCTCACTTCCATACATGACCACTGGAAAAACCATAACCTTGACTAGACAGACCTTTGTTGGCAAAGTAATGTCTCTGCTTTGGAATATACTATCTAGGCTGGTCATAACTTTCCTTCCAAGGACTAAGCGTCTTTTAATTTCATGGCTGCAAGTGATCCTAATTTTGCTGACCATGGCTTGCAAGGGTTGCAAATTTCAATTCTCTGCTAATCCTAAATAAACCCAAATTTGCTGGAGAAATAACTGGCAGTGGTTTTTTTTTGCCATCAGTTCAGTCACTCAGGCCCGCCCGGCTCTGTGGCCCCATGGCCTGCAGCAGCACCAGGCTTCCTTTTTTGTTTGGTCTTGGTGGCACCTTCCAGCCCACATGATCTCAGTTCTCCACCAAGGACTGAATCCACTCCCCCTGCCATAAGAGTGCGGAGTCCGAACCACTGGACCACCCGGCATGTCCCTGAACATTGGACTTTCTTACTCTCTACATGTCAACATTCTATGAATCAGCGAACTAAAATGGACTGGATGGGTGAATTTAACTCAGATGACCATTATATCTACTACTGCATGCAGGAATCCCTCAGAAGAAATGGAGTAGCCATCATGGTCAACAAAAGAGTTCAAAATGCAGTACCTGGATGCAGTTTCAAAAATGACAGAATGATCTCTGTTCGTTTCCAAGGCAAACCATTCAATATCACAGTTATCCAAGTCTATGCCCCAACCAGTAACGCTAAAGAAGCTGAACACTTCTATGAGGACCTACAAGACCTTTTAGAACTAACACCCCCCCAAAAAAAGTCCTTTTCATTATAGGGGACTGGAATGCAAAAGTAGGAAGTCAAGAAACACCTGTAGTAACAGGCAAATTTGGCCTTGGAGTGCGGAATGAAGCAGGGCAAAGGCTAATAGAGTTTTGCCAAGAGAATGCACAGGTCATAGCAAACACCCTCTTCCAACAACACAAGAGAAGACTCTACACATGGACATCACCAGATGGTCAACACCGAAATCAGATTGATTATACTCTTTGCAGCCAAAGATGGAGAAGCTCTANACACACACACACACACACACACATATACACACATAAAATGTGTGAGTTTTGACAAATATACCTGAGTAATCCAAATGCCCATCAAGGTACATACAGAATGGCAGCTATACTTTCATATTCCTTTCTTTCATACTCCTTCCTACTCAATTCCCCCACTTAACCTGCAGAGGAAACCACTCACTGGTTTCTTTTCCATCACAAATTAGTTTCGTCTGGTCTAGACTTAATATAAACAGAATCATACAGCAGGTATTCTCTGGTTTCTTTCACTCACCGGTGTGTCCTTTATTCACACTGCTGTATATATCCATAATTCACTCTTTTTTACTGCTGAGTAATATATATGGAGTTTTCTTTTACAGGTGGGAGAGAGGGCTTCTCTTTGTTATTAATTCTATTTTTACTGCATTGGGATCAGAGAATATGATGATAATTATAATGATGACATTAAACATTTCCTGAGCCTCAACCACCTGCAAGGCCCTGCTCTGAACAATAATCCTCACAACTCTGAGCGGCACACTAATATCACCTCCATTTTATAAATGAGAACACTAAAGCACAGATGTCAGGTAACTTATCCAGGGTTCACGGCTAGGATAGAACCAGAATTTGGTCCCTGAGCCCTCTCTTAACCACGTTCTACATAAAATGCATTTATAATTTCCATGGAATTTGTTGATATTTCTTTTATGAACTAATAATGATATAATCAACTTCTGTGTTTGAAATGAATATATTTCGCATATTAGACACAGAATCTATCAATATATATGCAACTAGGCTTATTAATTATGGAATTTAAATACTCTACATACTTTTAAAAATTTGTTTGATGTCAAAATCTCCCACTGTGACTACAGATTTGTCAGTTTTTCCTTACAATTTTGCAATCTGTGCTTTCTTGTTATTAAGTGAATAAATCTTCATGCTTATTATTTCTTTCAGGTGAATCCACTTAACTTTAAGTATTTTTATTCCTATTAATGATTAGACTTCAATTCTATTTTATCTAATAATGGACTATCATGTCTCTTTAAAGTACTTTCTAGAATATTTTTATAGTTTTATATTCAATTTTTGGTATCATTAGGTTTTTTACATACGTCCCATGAGTATGTACCAATGGTGATTTTTAATTTTTAGATGAAAAAAAGACAAAGTTAAACAACAAATTGGAGGAAAGCATTTGCATTAATCAAGCAACCTAAAATATTAAAAACTCCTACAAAACTCCTAACATTCAAACAGAACATTAGATTAAGGACATGGTATGGTTTGAATTTTTATATCCTACCAAAATTCCTATGCTGGAATCTTAGTACCAATACTAATGTGATGGTATTAGTCAGTGGGCTTAGGAAGGTGCTTAAGTTATGACGGTGGAATCCTCATGAAAAGAGTCAGTGCCTGTATATAAGAGGCTTCAAAGAGATCCCCAGCTCTTCAGCCTTGTGAGGACACAGCAAGAAGATGCCAGCTATAAACCAGAAAAAAGGCCCTCACAAGAGAACACAGTCGTGTTAGTGCCATGATCTTGACCTTACCAGCATCCAAACCTGTAAGCAATGTTTGTTCTTTATAGCTACCCAACCTGTAGTATTTTGTCAGAGCAGCCCCAATGAAGGAAGACAGCACAGATGATTAACAAAAAACATAAAATAACGTAAAATAGCCCAATATGAAGAAAAAAACCCTGATCTTTCTGACGACCAAAGAAATCCAAATTCAAACAATAAGACTATTCTGCCTATAAGAAGACCAATATTAGAACATCAGGATAATGATAATATGTTGCTATTCCCACATCTGGAAATATCTATCAACAGTGGGGGTGGGGAGTAAGGAAAGGT
Organism: Neotragus pygmaeus; assembly: GCA_006410875.1. Classification (NCBI taxonomy): domain Eukaryota; kingdom Metazoa; phylum Chordata; class Mammalia; order Artiodactyla; family Bovidae; genus Neotragus; species Neotragus pygmaeus. The sequence continues at coordinate 373,365 of SJYV01025772.1, read as the reverse complement.
AATATGGCAACAAGTATAAATGATCATTTAAATAGTACATAATGTTTGATCCATGGATTCTGCTTCTACAAATTTATCCTAAAAAGATAGTTACATAAATATACAAGGATGTGAATAAGGATACCAATGACCATGCTACACTGCAAATTAGGTACTATATTGTAGTACATGGTCTTTATGTAAACAAAGGAAAAAAAAACTTCTAACAACAATTTTTAAGCCACATTTTAAAAATGATTAAATATTTATTTGGCCAATGATACCTCATTCAGTAACAAATACTTCTTCAGCATCTACATACCAGTCTTGCTCTCAAAAAGCCCACAGGATGGAGGGGAAAACATACCAAAAAACAGAAAGATAGAAGATTAACATACCACATGACAAGTGCTGTAACAGTAACAAGGGGGATATATGGATACCTAAGAGCTGGTTCACTTCATGGTGAAACTTCAGCAGAAACTAACATAAGATTGTGAAGAAACTATAGCCAAATTTAGAAAAATGTATTGACAGAATTTGTTGGGATAAAAGTAAAGATATTACATGTGAGCCTTGCTCCGAAGAAGAGGGACAAGATTCCTCCCCACTGGTTACAGCTTCCTCGGGAAACAAACATTTACAGGAGTGATGTAGGCAGAGTCCTCATACCATGCAGTGGGTCCCACAGTGAAACCCACTCATTAAGACTTGCTGTCAACCTGAGGTTGGGGGTGGGTGGTCATGGGTAAGAATTGGCCACTCAGTGATCTGAATATCCACAGTGGTCTCAGACTAACAAAGGAGAAACTGAGCCACGTAAGAGGGCTGAAATGACTCCAGGGCGACTTCTAGAGGTGTTAAACTCAAAAGTAGCACACTGATTTCTGTTTGAAATGTCATTAGTTTTAAATCTATGTTTTCCAGATATAAGGAAAACCCTCCCCTCAAGCTAATTATGACTTACAGAAATTTGGCAAATTATACCTTTGCAAGCAGAATTGAAACATTTTTCTTTTTTCTCTACCTGATCCTCCCAGAGACCGAAAACACTCAAGTTATCAGCAGTTTTATCAGATAAATTAGGAAGGCCATCTCCTAACAGGAGCAGAAATCTCAAGGTATTTCAGTTCAGTTGCTCAGTCGTATCCAACTGTTTGTGACCCCGTGAATCACCGCACGCCAGGCCTCCCTGCCCATCATCAACTCCCAGAGTCCACCCAAACCCATGTCCATTGAGTTGGTGATGCCACCCAGCCATCTCATCCTCTGTCGTCCCCTTTCTCCTCCTGCCCCCAATCCTTCCCAGCATTAGGGTCTTTTTCAATGAGTCAACTCTTCACATGAGGTGGTCAAAGTACTGGAGTTTCAGCTTCAACATCAGTCCTCCCAATGAACATCCAGGACTGATCTCCTTTAGGATGGACTGGNTAGTTCCTTGCTGGACAGGATTCAAAGTATGACTGAATGGCAAATAGAACTGGAAGAGACAGACACAAAAGATAAGGCAAATCATGTGTTTTCTTCCTGATAGTATGGCCTGGAAATTCTCAGGTGAGACAGAAAAAATGTTGAATCCTGGAAGCTGATGCCAAACCCCAAAGATCCTCTGGAATGGACTCGTATTATTTAGGCACATAAAGAAAATAAAGTGAAGTCACTCAGTTGTGTCCAACTCTTTGCGACCCCCATGGACTGTAGCCTACTAGACTCCTCCATGCATGGAACTTCCCAGCAAGAGTACTGGAGGGGTTTGCCATTTCCTTCTCCAGGGAATCTTCCTGACCCACCCAAGGATCGAACCTTGGTCTCCCACATTGCAGGCAGGCGCTTTACCTTCTGAGCCACCAGGATGCCCATTTACCTAGATAGAGCTATTTAAAATGATTGACAGTGTATTTGTTAGTTGATGTTGATTACTCTACATATTGTACCTCTTTCATTTTTGGAAGTCCTGAGAATAATACCTTAAAGTTATAATTATTACTTTTGAAATACGTAGGTTATTTTTATCACTACCATCCCCTGTGTGCTAGTCTGATGTTGTACCACAGTGGAATGGACAGAAATATCTGGTAGTATTTTCCCATAAGTCGATTTTTTTTCTCCAATAAAGTAATTCACCCTACCTGTACTTTGAAGGTCAGCACATAATTATAGGAAGATTTGCATTTAAGAAGGCCACTGCTCCTAACTGAAAACAAGAACAGAGTGCCCAGGATGTAGACACTGCCACCAGGCCCTGCCCTGGTTTGGTAATTTGCTGACTGTGGTCCATTTAGAGTGAGATAGTTAGTGATCAGCCTCAACTTTCTAAGTGCTTTAGAACATTCCATCCACTGAGGTTTAGGTGGAAAGTAGCGTTGAGAAAACAGAGAGACCTAGGGGATCAATTGCAAATATCACTGCATGATTAAAGATATTTCTTTATTTTTTTTTTATTGACTCCACACCTGTGTTCTCCTAGTATAGTTTTGATAACATGAAAATTCAGGAATTAGCATTGCCCTCCTGAAAAACAAATTTAAAGTACCCAGACAAACACCCAGATTCACCTGTCCAGATACACTTTCTTCCTTTGAAGATCTTCTTCATGGTAAGTCAAATCAGATGATCATTTTTGCTTGTTGAAACTACTGAATCAGGGGATTAGGGCAAGATATGCAGTGGCTGTGAAATGTTTGGATCTTCTCGAATCATCAGGTAAAATCAGACAGAGAAACTAGTTAGGAAAATCAGAATCCATAGAATAAGCCTGAAGGAAAACAAGATGACAAGCTATCCACGGTCCTCAGAAGACAAGTAGGTGTCAGTAAGTGTCTGGAGTGGGGAGGGGACACAGGCAAGCAATGTGGCCTCAGAAAGACCTGAGAACAGGAGCAAGAGCCCCTGAAAGATCCAGCAGATACTGTGGACACATGAAGGGCTTGCCAGGCCAGCTTTAAAGCGGCAGCTAACACTGGGAATGGCTTTGCTGCATCCCATCACAGGGAAAATTCTGCTAGCTATGAAGGAGCTGGAGCAATCTTTCCTATATCAAAATGGACCCACACAGCTTTGTTCCTTTTTCAGAAGAGAGTACTATGCCAAGGAGAAACTGCTGGAAGTGGAATCAAAACTGGAACAGGAGAGGGTCAGTAGATACAAAAGAAAGAGAAGATCCAGATAAACATGTGAGATGGGAATAGAGATAGAAAATCCCAAAAAAGCAGGCCACCATAGTTTTAATACTACATTCAATAGTGGTTGAAACTACTTAATACTAATACGTAAGTAGTAGTTCAGTTGACTTCCCAGTTTAACTGAACTTAACAAAAAAAATATTAAAAGTTTTCCCCAACCAGGCTTCCTTCTAAAAGTTCAAGGAGACTAATTTCACATAGAAAAAGACCAATTGAAAATATCCAGATTAAATCTCATACAAAGTTATTAAAAGAAAGAGAATAAGTAGCAAAATATATCCTTTTAAAGTATGAAAGTGTGACAGAAATATATGATCAGAAAACAGATTAAAATTGTGACATTCTATTTCAAAACAAGTTAAGACATTAAAAAATTATATAAGATGGGGAAAAAAATCAAAATTAGAAAAATTCAAATTACACGAGAGAACTCAAGAAACGATTAGAAATAAAAAGATAAGAAAAGACTTTAGAAATACAGTTACTGGCTAAACTAGAAGAACCAAAAGAGTTAATAAAATAGTGTCATAATAGAATAAGAAAAGGAAGGCATTAAAAAAAAAAAGAGGATTTGCATGGAATTGAGAAATACCGAAGATAGGCAAAGAAGCTTCAATGTATGAATGTATGAATAATGAGAGTTCCTGAAAAAGAAAACTGAAGCAAAGGACCAGAGCAAATACAAAAACTGTAACTGAGATTTTTATGGATTAAAAAAATTTAAATGCATATTGAAAAGGCATACTTTTCAATATTCACTAGCAATAAGATATACTCCAATAGAAAGACTAAATTTAAAAAAGAAAACAGGAAAGGAAAAAAAAAAACCCTTTGGCATGTAAGCAAAGCAAAAGTGCATTTTATGAAGGAAAGGAAAGGGATATCAGGCTTTTTGACAAAGCTGTAGTTCAGAGGAAAAGAAAAGAAAGAAGACATAGGGGAGAGTTCAGTTAGTTCAGTTCAGTTCAGTCCCTCAGTCATGTTTGACTCTTTGCAACCCCACGGACTGCAGTACATCAGGCTTCCCTGTCCATCACCAACTCCCAGAGCCTGCTCAAGCTCATGTCCATCCCGTCAGTGATGCCATCCAACAACTCAAGCTCTGTCATCCCCTTCTCCCACCTTCAATCTTTCCCAGCATCAGNGCATTACTTTACTAGCATGTGAGATGAGTGCAATTGTGTGGTAATTTGAGCATTCTTTGGCATTGCCTTTCTTTGGAATTGGAATGAAAACTGATCTTTTCCAGTCCTGTGGCCACTGCTGAGTTTTCCAAATTTGCTGGCATATTGAGTGCAGGACTTCCTCAGCATCATCTTTCAGGATTTGAAAGAGCTCAACTGGAATTCCATCACCTCCACTAGCTTTGTTCATAGTGATGCTTCCTAAGGCCCACTTGACTTTGCATTCTAGGATGTCTGGCTCTAGATGAGTGGTCACACCATCGTGGTTATCTGGGTCATGAAGATCTTTTTTGTACAGTTCTTCTGTGTATTCTTGCCACCTCTTCTTAATCTCTTCTGCTTCTGTTAGGTCCATACTATTTCTGTCCTTTACTGTACCCATCTTTACGTGAAATGTTCCCTTGATATCTCTAATTTGAAGAGATCTCTAGTCTTTCCCATTTTATTGTTTTTCTCTATTTCTTTGCATTGATGGCTGAAGAAGGCTTTCTTATCTCTCCTTGCTATTCTTTGGAACTCTGCATTCAGATGCTTATATCTTTTCTTTTCTCCTTTGCCTTTAGGTTCTCTTCTTTTCTCAGCTATGTGTAAGGCCTCATCAGACAACCATTTTGCCTTTCGTTTTCTTGGGGATGGTCTTATCACTGCTCCTGTACAATGTCATGAACCTCCGTCCATAACTCCTCAGGCACTCTATCAATACTAATCCCTTAAATCTATTTGTCACTTCCACTGTATAATCCTAAGGGATTTGATTTAGGCCATACCTGAATGGTCTAGTNGTCTTATCACTGCTCCTGTACAATGTCATGAACCTCCGTCCATAACTCCTCAGGCACTCTATCAATACTAATCCCTTAAATCTATTTGTCACTTCCACTGTATAATCCTAAGGGATTTGATTTAGGCCATACCTGAATGGTCTAGTGGTTTTCTCTACTTTCTTCAATTTAAGTCTGAATTTGGCAATAAGGAGTCCATGATCTGAGCCACAGTCGGCTCCCGGTCTTGTATGTCTTGGTAGACACAGGGGAGAGTTAATGTCTACAAAAATAATCTTCCAGTGTAAGGGGCACAGACAGTTATGTGAAAATTCAGGGAATATCATCCCATTTGCATGCATCTCCTAGAGTGTCACCTTTATGTCACTAAAATGACTACAATCATCATTATACAAACCGGTAGAGGGCATTAGATGAACTGTAACTTGTATATCTTTAACTAAAATGGGAGAAGATGATGCTAAATAGTGGCTCTGTGACCTGACAATACAGATGTAGTACAACCCTAAGATGGGGGTGGGGAGAGGTGATTTTAATAAGCATGTAAAAGAAGCATTTTAACTATTTTCAGGAATAATAATTGGTGGTGTTAATGTTGCTGTTCTGAGACTTAGGTGTGTATATAGGTGTAATCTAGAAAAATGGAGTAAAATTCCTATAGTCCTGAATTTGAGTTTTGTTGTCCCAAATCATTGCACACTCATGAGGTACTCGGGCATTGGGCATTAATGACTGCCAGCATCAGGAAAGAGTGAAAACAGAGCAGCACATGTCTCCAGGAAAAATTGCACGCTACCACTATCAACTTTGCTAAAGGCATTAATCTGATCTGACCAAGCCTCTGGGTTTGACTGTTATTTTTTAAGAAATACCAAGGACAGAGGAATATATCAGATTTCCCTGAGTATACAACCAACAGAACTCCAAACAATAGGAAGTTCCACAAGTCAAATGCACAGGTTCTCCAGCAGGTACACACTGAAGGAAAGAAATGGATGGAGGCAATGATCTCTGCTCAGAGACCTTCTCCATTTGTTTATGTGTTGGAAAAATAGTAGGAGTATCTAAGAACTAACACTTCTGGAATTAGTTTAAACTTTGGTAGCAGGATAAGAGAATTTAGGAACGATTTGAGGATTCAGTTTATGACAGTGATAGAAATAGCTGTTATTTATGGAAAGTGTATCATGTGACTGTTCTGTAATTAAGAACCATAGATGTATTATTCCCAATCTTCAAAAGTACTGTGAAATAGTGACTATTATCCCCATTTTATAGCTGAGAAAATAGAGACACTAACAGGTTAAATAAATTGTGCAAGTGCTTAACTAACGTTTAGCTGAGCTGACACATATTTAACTCAGGTCTATGGACTCTCCATTGCCATAATTTTCAACTACATCATGTAAAAATTATATTTAAAAATCCATATTGAGAAATCTACCTTGAAACCTTAATGCTATCATTTAGGAATTTTTAAAGGCTATTTGTGTTCATATCTTTTGTTACATAAAGCTAAAGATTGGTGTGGGATTATTATTAATAAATACTTTAGTCTTAACCAAATGGTACTGGGATTGAATTGCCAGTGTACCAGAAAGAATTTATTTTGGATATTAATTTTCAGCTCACTTGAAATGTCATATTTTTTAACTCTTATTCTGTGCTTTGGGAATTGTCAACGACAGCTTCTAAACATTTTATCACTATCAATCTTATTTTGCATGTTTCATTTCATGGAGATTTTGTTTAACTACTTGCTTAAAATCTTGGTTTCTGATAGAACAGAACAAGAAGATTTTGATGATGTCCCTGAAGGCAAAGTGAGAAATCTTTAAACAGTGATCAGTATTCTATAACCCATCCCTTAGCTAAGCTTGAGGAAAAGAACTGCTGAGACGCTGACCCAGTGTAACTGATTCTCTCCTTAGCACAGGCCAAATATTCCATGTGAAGTAAGCAAGGAGCAGTCTCAGAAAATGGCACTAGTTTCAGGAAATTTCTCACCCTGGTTGGGTGGCATATAAATTTACAATTTATTCTACCCTATAATATCTTCATTCAGATGCCACCATGAGAAACAGCATGATCTGAGAGCATCATGGACCACCCAGAGATTTCTGGAGGAGATTGCAATAATAATATTTCAATTTGCTGTAAGGCCAGGAGTTTCAACTATAGAACCTTCCTCTTCCTTCCTATTTCTTTTCCTATCCAACTCATTCGCACTGAGCTTAAAGCCCATCTTGAAATGGTGTTAAATCTAATACCACTCTCAGATTTCATCAATCTTTGAAGCTGGCCAGGACTGCATAGAGTAAAAAAGGCAAGCAAAAACAGGCCCCTGAAAATTAGACATTGGCAAGTATTCAAGTTCTGAAAAAACATTCCCCTCCAAAATACAGGGATTGAAAACTGAACTGGTTTTCTGCTCTGAAATGCCTCAATGAATTTAAAAGTCTCCTTTATATTTGTTTGTGAGACCCTGTGAGTCCATGGGTCATACTACCTTAGTTTCTTTATATTCGATTTAAAAGCAGAGGTGGTAACTTTCGCTGCTTTACAGATTTACCAGAATCCCATATTTTCCCATCATCTGCATGTTGTTGATTTAGTCCCTGTCTTGATGCTTTTGCATCCTACAGAAAAGATGTAGATGAACCCCGCCCAGAAATATGGAGAGCCACAATGCAGCATTTCACATCGAAGGTCAGTGCATATTTAAGAATATAGAGATAAATAATTAGCCACAGATTTGTTTCAGGTCCAGGAAAGATGAAGCCAGAGGGAAAAAACCACCCTCTTCTCCTTAGGAGATTTTGTAGAGGAAGGGGATTTTTTAGGAACTGTTTAAATGATGGACAAGAGACCACTAACTTCATAAGGATTCTGTACTGGGGAATAAAATAGCTTCAAATCACTTAGGTATTATGAGAAGAGTACTACAAAAATACACAGCCAGATCTAGGTTAGAAGTGGTCCTTTAAATTTGATCACCCACCTGTTTTTTAGATAATCTATTTCCTCTTCTGAATGTTGGTGTATATTTGTGATTGTGTGTGTGGAGTATCCAATTTTGGTTAATATAGGCAATCATTTTAAGAATGATATAAAATAGTTCCATAGGATCTTTGGAAAATGTAATGAATTTGCAGAGTGAAGTGTCTTTGGGACTGACAAGGGCTATTTTGCATGGCTTAGCAAAGGTGAAGTGTTGCCTCTATTCTCTTCAGAAAAAATGAGTTTAGTTATCTCAATGAAGGATTTTTATGGACAATGATCATATGTTTTTCTAGTATAAACTTTCAGACTGTAACTTTTATAGTGGCCAGGTCTCCCTAATTATGTTTTATTTGAAAATTTGACTTTTTCTTTCAATTTTTAAGAATTTATCAATATCAAAACCTTATCATCTTTAGTAAATACCTTTAATTTCAGTGGTTCATTAGTTTATAACCTATAAGTAAGAAAAACAACAGAAACCCTTGAAAGATTTAATCAAAGCTTCTAATTTTAGACAAATCATCGTTTGAGTTCTTTTGGTAAGTCACTTATCCTCAGGCTTCAATCTTCCCCTTTGTGCAAAATCCAACACATCTTCCACCCAAAACTTATTCTCCCAAATGGATAGATATATGAATAGATGCATGAGTGATTCATGGATGGATGGATGAATGGGAGAACGAATGAATGCTTGGTTGAGTATGTGGACAGATGTGTGTTTGAGTGTGTAGATGGATACATGGCCGATGTGTGGGTGAGTGCATAGATGAATGCAGGCTGATGAGTGCATGAGTGGATCCATGGATTAAAAGAGAGTAGGAAGGAAGCTCAACATTCAGAAAACGAAGATCACGGAATCTGGTCCCATCACTTCATGACAAATAGATGAGGAAACAGTGTCAGACTATTTTGGGGGGCTCCAAAATCACTGCAGATGGTGATTGCAGCCATGAAATTAAAAGACGCTTACTCCTTGGAAGGAAAATTATGACCAACCTAGATGGCATATTCAAAAGCAGACATTATTTTGCCAACAAAGGTCCGTCTANCCTTGGACTCCAAGGAGATCCAACCAGTACATTCTGAAGGAAATTAGTCCTGGGTGTTCACAGGAAGGACTGATGCTAAAGCTGAAACTCCAATACTCTGGCCACCTCATGTGAAGAGTTGACTCATTTGAAAAGACCCTGATGCTGGGAAAGATTGAGGGCAGGAGGAGAAGGGGACGACAGAGGATGAAATGGCTGGATGGCATCACTGACTCGATGGACAAGAGTTTGGGTGAACTCTGGGAGCTGGTGATGGACAAGGAGGCCTGGCATGCTGCAATTCATGGGGTCGCAAAGAGTCAGACATGACTGAGCAACTGAACTGAACTGGGAAGAAAGGATATGACCCAGAAAATGAAATATTTTTATGAAAATGAATTCAGAAGAAAAATGTGCTGAAATATAGGTGGAGGAAGCACTAAAATTCATTTAAGTGTGTCTTCCAACCCCAAAGATACTATAGTACCTGAAATACTTACAAATTAAAAAATAAAATTTTATTTGTGCCAATCCCCATGCTAGATGTTTCATATGTTTTCATTTGTAGGAAGCCCCTGTGGTTTTTGTGACTGGCACTTTGTAGTGAGAATCCTCCATCATTAGAACAAGATCTTTGCAGTTGACCACCTCTTAGTATTTGTCTTATTACCCAGCCCATAATCAGTTCATTGCCTGATCTGTAAAGAGAGGTACTAAACACGAGTCTGAAGTGTTCCTCAGTCCATCTAGAGCCCCAGGGTATATATAAAGCCCACCAGGAGAGCTCTTGTTGTGTTAATTTGTTTTGTTAGATTAATGATTCTTCTGTTAATATTTAACCTTCTGTCAAATTGTGATGCATAGGGTTGTACATCTAGATCAATACAAATGAATAATGGGACAGGCATTTTTTTTTTCCATCTCATTTCTTTTCCCACTAGTACACAACACTCTGTTTTATGGGCAGTGTGTTTTAAATGGTGAGTAATTAATTGAACAGAAGATGACGTATGCTTTCACCACATGAAAAGAAACACCCATATGCAGATTACCAAGTCCTCATTCTTTCCGTGAAGCAAACTGGGGCCAATTTATTTAGCTTTTCTAAGACATCTCTCTGTAACCTTTCCTGAGGATTTGGAATATTGAAGGAATCTCTCTAAGGTTTAGATTGAGGGGAGAGAGGCAGTATGCTTCATGGAGTGCATGCAGATCAGGTGTCTGGCAAAGCAAATCTGAAATCTTCTTTGTGTTTAGGTGATTAGCAACATCCAGGACATACTTCTCTCCAGTGGCTCAGATGGTAAAGAATCAGCCTGCAATGCCAGAGACAAGACCCAGGTTCGATCCCTGGGTAGGGAAGATCCCCTGGAGAAGGAAATGGCAACCCAGTCCAGTATTCTTGCCTGGACAATCCCATGGACAGAGGAGACTGGTGGGCTACAGTCCATGCAGTCACAAAGAGTTGGACACACCCGAGTGACTAACACTTCCCACTTCCCTCCAAGTAGACAGAGTCAGAGGGCATTATTGGCAACGATACTAAATAAGAAGTGAAGAATATTTGGGATTTCTAATAGCATAGCCTACATTCTACAGTTATAAAGCCTTCTCCTAGAAGAGAGAAGTACAGGTGAATCCCTCACAATATCATTTTGCCAGCTCTTAATTTTAAAAGTATTCTTGTTTATTCCTTCTCTTAACAGATTTTGTCAGGGCCAAGTCTTCACTCCCCATAGTACCCAGGCTACACAGCTTAATGCCATGGAACATGGCACACACTGATAGTCTCCTCTGCTGTTTCTTTCCTTCTTGAAGTGGGGCCATTTCCTTGACTTGATGTAGTTGAGAACTTCTTAGTCATCCCTTACATGCTAGGTCCCTGAGATTGGACAAATGAGTAGAGAAGTTGTAGAACTGAAGTGTTTTGCTTCGGTGATCATTTCTTCAATGGTGAGAATCACGAGGCCATTGTCCAGTGCTGGTCATTCCCTGAAAAGGTGATTTTTATTCTGCAAAGGGTGCCTGTGACCGTGAATACTCATCTGAAATTTAGCTATGTAAACTCTGCCAGACTGAAGAAGTTTCAGCTCAGGAACTGTCTCCCAAGTCCCTCTGCACACCAGAGTCTGGTAGGACACACTTGTTCTTTCTGACTTGAGACTGTGACCATCGGCTGCATTTCCATAATTTCCAGCTCTAAGGTGCACCATTGCTTTTCCTTCTGTGTTGCCAGTCTCAGAAGCAGGAGCCATGGGGTCTTAATGTTGAAGGGAAATCACTTCAGCCTCTGTTTCCAGTGACCTGTGGGCTCACGCTTCCTGCCTGAAGGCTGACCTAGAATCCTAATGAGCTGAATTCATGCTGAACTTGCTCTTCTGGTTGATGCGTTGGCCATCTATTGACCTTCTATAGCTCAGGAAAGAGTTTTTAGCCCTGGCAGCATAGATAAAAGAGATGTGGGTTGTATCTGCCAGCTCGCCTGTGTTTTTTGCACTCTTCCCTGTGTTTTTTACTTTTTTCACTTCCCACGTCAGTGGGCAGCAAGTTTAAGCTGCATAAATCATTCACTGTTTGCATACTTGATGCACTTAGCTGTTTCTCTCTTTAGACTATAGGGCCAAAAATGATTCCGGTCTTAAGGGGTTCTGTTCCACGATACTGGTGGAATAAATGAAGTGATAGATGAATGAATAAATAGTATTCAAATGAATTAAAGGTGGTTTTGCACCCATAATTATTGTTGAAGTTGAGGAATTTTACCCAGTGTGGATGCACCAACTCTGACCCTCTAGTCTGATCTAACCTACCAATCGGTGGTGAAAGAGCCTATCAACAGAAAACCACTGTTAAAATAACTAGCTTATGATTATTATGGTCACATGTAAATGGCTTCCTGGTTCAGGCAAGCAGCATGTTTGCATAATGGCCCCTCCACTCTGCCTTTAACTCTAGCTCCTCTCCCCGCCAGCCTCCCATTCCGAACTCCTGACTGCTGACTCTGGAGTGTACACACTATGCTCCAGGGAGCCAGTGTTGTTCTGGATGCTGGGCCCTCTCCCCTTGCTCAGGCTTCCTTTGAACCCATTCCAGTGCTCACACAATGCTCTTCTATGTGCTACCTTTACAATTTGTGTGGCCCTTAGCTTTGCTGCTCTTCAGATAAGGTCAGTGAGATTCTTATCAGTGGTAATTACTCCTCCAAGGCTTCTCTGCTGGCTCAGTTATCAAGAACCCACCTGCCAGTGCAGGAGATGGGGGTTGGATCCCTGGATTGGGAAGATCCTCTGGAGAAGGAAATACTAATCCAAGTATTCCTGGCTGAGAAATCCTATGGACTGAGGAGCCTGGTGGGCTACAGTCCACGGGGTTGCATAGGAGTCGGACATGACCGAGCAACTAAACAAGAGCAATTTCTCTTCCGGCCCTTCAAGTCTGTATTCCACAGCTTGGCTTATCCCTTAAAGAGTAACATCGAAAAAGCCCACACTCAAGGGAGAAGATGACTGTGATTCCAGGAAAGAACCATGGACTTGAACGAATAATCAGAGAGCACAAGCTACCGAGAGCTGACATGCAGACAGCACTGAGAGTGGGCTTCCGGGACCCTTCTTTAGGAAAGGCACTGTTTGCTAGCACACTATAACATTTTGTACAGTAATAGCCATTACAGTTACTAAATGCTAATGTACTGAGCACTCACTATGTCCTAGGCTCTTAATTTAATCCTCATAAAACGTTGACATGGTAAATTCTGTTACATCAATTTAAGACCTAGGAAGGTGAAGTTCAAAGAAATTTTGTATCTTGACCAAGAACACAGAGCTGATGAGTGAGGGAGCCAATATCTGGACCTAATCTCATGTCCTTAACCACTATTGCCACCAATTCTTCTCCCCCCCTCCCCCAAGACATGAACCTCTCTGGGTAAAAATACCTTCTCATTTATAACACAGAGAATCTGCATTATAGTATTTCAGGTCCCCAGGAAGATTGCAAATATCAGGAAATACAATTGTCAAGTACTATGCATATAGGAAATGCTAAATCAAGCTAAATTAAATTCAACAGAGTTCTAGACAGTTAACAGGCCTTTATTAAACCCCTGCTGTGCTGGGCACCCAGCCATGACTTGGGTTAAGCTTAATACTACTTAATTTATGAAAATGCTACTATAATTATTCAGTTTCTTAAATTTAGGTGCCCTTAAGAAGAAAGTACAAGTTATAATTAAATATAAATTATTTATCCCAATTCCGATTTCCATTCCCTATAACGCACCTTTAGGAGGTACCAGACGTTAGTAGACACATTTTAGAGGGTTTGCCTTTCTCCCACAGTTACCCCTCCCTTGACACCTTTGCAGAGGTGGGTTACTTACAGCCACATTGGAACATCTGTTCTAAGTAGGGCCATTCAGGTTCATTCTTCCATGACTTAACTAAAGTTCAGAATCTGCTCATCAGTCTTTTTATGTGGCTGACATCTACCTCTTGAACTTGGAGAGACTAGACTATTTTGGTGCCATTTAGATGGAGCCATGGGAGGCCAGACTACAAAAGTGGGGTGGGGGGCACCATACATTTGCGGGAGACAAGCAAAGAGAAGAAAACTATGCAACTAGAGACACACACGCACAGAGAAGGACTGACCAGAGCAAGAGAGCTCAGAGCCGTGATGAGAGATGTGGACTTGAGAATGGAAATTCTCAGCATAGTCCATACGTGGTGGTAAAGCTCACCACTCTTAATACTGTTCTTGGTAGAGTGTACACTTTGTCCTGATAAATTTCATTGAATATGGATAGACAAGGATGTCTTTAAAATTAAGAACTGGTAAAGTCATACTTCAAGAAACTAAGGAAAACCTAAACTTTATCCTTCTTTTCTGTTCTCAGACAGAGTCTTGAACTTTTATATCATGAATCAGAAGGAATTCCCAGGTGATGTTTTACATCTGATTTAGCATCATCACCAGTAATGGCCTAGGCATTACTAAAGGATACTGTTAGGACTGGCCGTTAATTACTGCTTTGCTTCCTACTCTCTCCTCTCCTTAACCCTATTGATACCAGTACTAGCTTTCTGGTTTGAGTACTACTACTTCTTTGTAAAATGTGGTAGTCTGTATAAGGAGCTCCTGGCTGAAGCAGAGGTCACAAGGAAGTGTTGGAGAGCCATCTCTCCTTCCCACCACAACTAGGGTTTCCAGAATGGCCTCACCTGTACTGGTAAACCCTTGCTGCACTCCCCTGGTGGCTCAGAGGTTAAAGTGTCTGCCTGAAATACGGGAGACCCAGGTTTGACCCCTGGGTCAGGAAGATCCCCTGGAGAAGGAAATGGCAACCCACTCCAGAATTCTTGCCTGAAGAATCCCATGGACAGAGAAGCCTCGTGGACTACAGTCCATGGGGTTGCAGAGAGTCAGACACGACTGAGCAACTTCACTCACTCACTTACTTCACCCACTTGAACTTCTGACCTGTGTCATCTTCTGAAAGTTTTCCTCCAAAGTTTCTAACTGCATTCTTTGATGTACTGACTGCTCTGATCTGGGCCACTTCTGGTTGTCAGAGTCATTCCAGGACATTTCTGAAGGCCCTGGAGAAGGAGCTGGGGATAGGTCTCTGCCTTCGTGGTGTTGATGGCATACGGAAGAGGCAAATAGGGAAACGTATGAGTATACCATGGAGGGTGACGACTGCCATATTGGACTATCTGAGCACCCTAGAGGGTGTTCCTCTGAGAGACACAGAATGTCTTAGAAGGCTCTCTAGCAGAAGCAGCCTGCACTGAAGCTGTGTTGGAATGAGCTGGGTGAAGAGTGAGTGGATGGATGATGTTCAAGGGTGAGGGACCACCTATACAAAAACCCAGAGTTAAGAAGTGCATGGTACTCTGCTGCCGAAACATGACTGGTCAAACTGGGGCCTGGGGCTGTAGCAGGAAGCTAGGCAAGTTGGTGGTCTGATCATGAAAAGTCTTACAAGCCTTGTTAGAAGGCTTTTGACTTGAAAGAATTGAAGAGTGGTGGGAGAGAAAGGAAAGTCACACACATATTTTGGCTTCAATGTTCCAAAGATCCAAGTGGTTGAATTAAATCCAGAGCCACTGGTCAATTGAACTTACAAGACCACCTACATGCTTGCCTCGGTTGCAGGAACTCTCTCTCTCTCTCTTTTTTTGGTAACTATAAGAGGCAGAAGTCCCAAGAAATTAAACATAACAGGTGTTTTCATTTTTGTCTTGTTACCTCAGCTCACCAGAGAAATCAGTCATGTTGTGTTTGCCCTATGAATACTTCTCTGAATTTTCATTTCCATGGCAATATCTCAAGAGACAATCAGAAAGTTGAACAAGCAGGATTTGTGGGACATAATCACTGGAGCAGCTTTATTTTTGTCTGACTCAGACCACTTAAGATTCATTGAGTGGAAGGCATTCTTCCAGTGTTACTAGTTGAAAGTTCAGCCATTGTCACAATTTTCTGATCTCTCTAAGCACTGTAATCACTTAAAAATTTCACAAATAAATTTAGTGCCTTAATTCAAATATTTCAGTCTCTGGGGGAACAACTTGCCACTCCATTCAAGGCCGCAGTCTGGGAAGGGATGTTTAGTGGCTAAGGAGTGTCTAAGTCTTTTGTGACCCCAGATTGTAGCCCACCAGGCTCCTCTGTCCATGAAATTCTCCAGGCCAGAATACTGACTGGAGTGGGTTGCCATTTCCTCCTCCAGGGGATCTTCCCGACCCAGGGATCGAAACCACGTCTCCTGCATTGCAGGCAGATTCTTTACCACTGAGCCACCTGGGAAGCCCAATATTCTACTATGTAGACTTACAAGCTCAAGGCAGCATGTTGGGAAGGACTGGGCAAAAAGGAAAGGGATGTTTCTCATGCTCCTTGCTTATGAAAAATGGATATAGGACAGAGAGGGGTTCACTGGCAGAAGTTAGGAAGAGCTTGAAGGAGGGAGACAAATGAAACAGAGAAGGAAGAAATCATAGCAAAAGTGCACTTTCAATGGATATTTTGAGAAACACTCTTTCAAGAGACGAGTCGTTGCTCTGGCTAGAAGTCATAACTGATCAAATAGATAGGCTTAGTTGGAGCCTTGGTCTGTATCCTAGAATGTTGTTTTAGTTTTAGGAAAGCTTCCCAGGGATTCCTGAGAACACATAGCTTATAAAAGAGCCTTTGGGTTTGTAAGAAAAAGTCCCACATAGGATTCCTCAGCCATCAGACAGACCATTAGCGTCCTCCATCCCCAAAGGACTCTATATTACATTATAAATCTTCCCAGGTGGCGCTAGTGGTAAAGAAATCTCCTGCCAATGCAGGAGACATAAGAGACATGGGTTCCATCTCGGGGTCGGGAAGATCCCCTGGAGGAAGTTATGGCAACCCACTCCAGTATTCTTGCCTGAAGAATCCCATAAAGGGAGGAGCCTGAAGGTTAAGATCCCTAAGGTTGCAAAGAGTCAGATGCGACTGCTGAGACACACATAAATCACCTCACTGAAGACCAGAAGGCTTAATATCAGATGCTCAACTCTGCAGTTGGAAAGCATTTGTAGTTTTACTTCCCAATTTTTGCTTTTCTCTTTCATGTGCATGATATTTGAGGCCTTCAATCATAAAGCATCTGGGCAAAGCAGAGTCATCTTGTGTCTGTNTTTTTTTTTTTTTGGTATTAAGTCTTTGTCTTCGAAATCTGATGAGTATTTAACACTCATATCTTGGTTTAAATTGGCCGTATTTCAAGTGTTCACGCCTCTTGGAGCCCGTGAGCTACCATAGGGCACAGCACAGCTCAGAGGGCCCCAGAACAGAACCCAGGCTGGGTTCTGGGCACAAAGAAAGCCTCCTCTCCACCAGCTCCTTCCCTTCTTTGTTCCTTCCCATGGTGAGGGTATGCCAGTTAAAAATTAATTTTGAGAGTTGTTCCCATCTCACAAACTCCTCAGGGGCAAGTGTCTGTGCCCCAGGCTCTGTCTGCAAAATCGCTGCAGCTTCATTCTGCCCAAGTTGGGGGAGTTTTCCTCCTTCCCCTCATCTTCCTTTGCTTATCTGGGAGGAAATTAAATGCAGGGGAGAGTGGGGGTGCATACAGCTCTGGCCCATCTCTGTCTAATACCGCCTTGTGGGAAGAAAATTCTCCCAGCGGTCCCCTCCAGAATGAAATGGAACCCCGCAGCTTGTGGCCCCTTCTAAGAGGAGAGCGCCTGTTGCCTACTGTCTCGGCGGCTCTCTCTCCCTTCCAGGGCCCCGTCAGGCATCAGTAATCGATTTCCACTCTCTTTCAGATGTACCTTCTCAGTGAGTCTTTCTCTGTGTTCCACATCCTGCTCTAGGCAGACGATCCCAGGGAGCTGCAGACAGCCTCCAACCTAACCCAGTTTGCTCTCCCTGCCCTAAGAGATGGCTCAGCTGATCTTTCCAGTGTCACTGCTTATTCTCTCTTCTCCCCATGGGCTTCGCATTCCAGCAATTTCAATGATTCTTCGCTCTCTTGAATGCTCCGGGGTGCCCTATACAGTTGAGCAGGCTGCTCACTGCATAAGGGCTGCCAGCCGAGGGGCAAGTAGAGCGGTGGGTAACCATGCCCGCTCGCCAGGCTGTGCCCCTTCGGCTGAGGAGGCATGCGCACGGGCTAAGGGTGCCCTTGTCTGGTTTGCACAAAGGCATTCTATGTGTTCATGGTGGCAAACATCCAGTTTCTGTGCAGCTCATTCTGCCTGGGTTGCCCTCTCCCTGTCGTTGCGTCCCCTTTGAAGTCCTGCTCTCATTCCTTAAACTCATCCAAGTCTTCTGGTACCGACTCTCACTTTGTGGGGCTCAGCTCGGTCATTCTTATAAAAGAACTAAGTAAGGGCAGTTGCTGTCCACGTGGAATGGTGAACCTGAACCTGAAAACTGGGTCTCACTCCACCTCCTTCACCGGTGCCCAGCCTGGGGCCTGGCAAAAGTATAGCAGCTGGACCCGACGAGGCCGCTCCTGACTTTGGAAGACAGAACGGGCCCCAGCAGCTGATAAGTCTCCTAGGGAGGGTGCTGCTGGCAACGCTGGGAGCTGTCATTGCCACTCTGGTTCGTGGGTGGGGCTGCAGGAGAGCACAACCAACAGAGAGGCCGAGAGCCCGCTCTGATCCTGAGGCTGGCTGGGAAGACCCGCTGTCTGCCCCAGACTCCTGCTCACCACCTTCTCTGCCCACCCACCCACCTCCCAGCTCATGAATGTTTAAGTTTTTCCCTCATTCTGGCTGGGTCATCGACACGATATTGACAAGGCTGTAGCAGGGAGCACTGAGGACCACTCCCTTCGCACCCAGCACTGTCTGAGCACTTTCTGAGACCACCTGGGTTGTGCATGCAGCTCTGTATCACATGCTCTTGGACATCTCGAAGTAGGTGTTCTCATACTGGCCTCCCGCCCTCCCACCTTAGAAAGCGAAGGTCCAAGGCTCTCACGGCCAGCCAGCTCTAGAGCCAGGTGTCACCCAGGAGGTCTGGCTTCAGTGCCTGCCCTCTGCCTCCAAGACCCGCTGGCTTTCAAGGCCCCTCTCATTGGGCAGTGGGTATGGAATGTTTTCCGCCTTCAAAGACCCAAAGCCACACCCCTGGGGAAGGTGCTATAGCCCCTGGAGGCAGCCAGTCTGGGTGGAATCCCAGTTCTGCCACTCATCTGCTGAAAGCCTGAGGTGAGTTGCTTAATATGCCTGTGCTTCAGTCTTCTCAGTGGTAAACTGGGCACAGTGCTACAACCTACTGCCATGGTCTTCATGGGGATTGAATGAATCCCCAAGGGTATNTTTCTCATGATGTACTCTGCATAGAAGTTAAATAAGCAGGGTGACAATATACAGCCTTGACCTACTCCTTTTCCTATTTGGAACCGGTCCGTTGTTTCATGTCCAGTCCTAACTGTTGCTTCCTGACCTGCATACAGATTTCTCAAGAGGCAGGTTAGGTGGTCTGGTACTACTCAGCCATAAAAAGAATGAAATACTGTCATTTGTAGCAACGTGGATGGATGGACCTAGAGATTATCATGAGAGGTGAAGTACATCAGGAAGAGCAAGACATATCAAGTGATATGACATACATGAAATCAAAACCAGGACATGAATGAATTTATTTAGAAAGCAGATTTGTGGTTACCAAGAGGGAGGGGGGCTGGAGGAGGGTTGAAGTGAGAGTTTGGGACTAGCAGATGCAAACTATTATATATAGACTGGATAAACAACAAGGTCCTGCTGTATAGCACAGGGAGCAATTCACAAAATCCTATGATAAACCATAATGAAAAAGAATATGGAATGCACATATACATATAGCTGAATCATTTTTGCTGTACAACGGTCATTAACACACTGCTGTAAATCAATTACATTACAATAAAATGAAATTTTCAAAAATCGGTTGGCTAGAACTTGCCTGGTGGTACAGTGGATAAGATTCTACCTTCCAATACAGGGGACACAAGTATGATCCCTGATCTGGGAAGATACCACATGCCATGGAGCAATTAAGCTTGTGCACCACAGATACTGAGCCCACGTGCCTAGAGCCTGTGCTCTGCAAGAAGAGAAACCCCCACAACGAGAAGCCTGCACGCCGCAGCTAGAGAGTAGCCCCCACTCGCCTCAACTAGAGAAAGCCTGCATGCAGCAGTGAAGACCCAGCCAACCAAAAATAAACAGAAAACATTTTGAAGCATCAGGTGGCTAAATTGCAGGAATGACAGCAACATAGATTGAATCAGGTCAGGCTTCGTGCTTTAGAAACTCCTTTCCCACCCCCAGGTAAGGCCATATATGCTAACACACAGAGGTAATATTTCCTAGAACCTCCCCTTAACTTGGGCTTCCCTTGTGGCTCAGCTGGTAAAGAATCTGCCTGCAATGAGGAAGACCCGGGTTCAGTCCCTGGGGTGGGAAGATCCCCTGGAGAAGGGAAACGCTACCCACTCCAGTATTCTAGCCTAGAAAATTCCATGGACTGTGTAATCCATGGAGTCGCAAAGAGTCTGACACAACAGAGTGACTTTCACTTTCACGTTCTCCTTAACTCGCCTCTCAGCATGCTTGCTCTACCTGGGCAGCTTTTTGATTGCAGTCACATCACTTAACTCCTGCTTCCTTACCTCTCCTCTCTGCTCCCTTGCCTTGGCTCTTTAAATGAATTATTTGTTTCTCCAAACCAGCTTTGCTCCCATGGCTTCACACTCTGCAAGCCATGGGCTAGATCTAACCTTCCTCCACACCCATCTGCAGCTTCAAGGAGGCCCCTTGGGTCTATGATCTTCAGCATAAAGGTGACCTGATATAGTAAAAATGCTGAAGATTATACATAATGCAAGCGATTTCAAACAGGACATGATCATTTGTCTCTCCTGCTCTCTGATCCAGGCAGGACTATTATTGACTATCTCACTAAGCTACAATGAAAAAATGGCCCATCCACCAACTTGGGACCTAGAACAGGAGAAGTTTCAGGTTTAGCTATTCGTCGGTACTATTCCTGAACTTCTCCATCTTTTGGAAGCTAGTTTATATCTTGTGGGTATGGCTGGCCCCTTCCTTAGACTGAAAACACCTGTGTCTTATCTATCTTTGTAATCTCCACCTGGCCTAATAGAGTACTTTACATGTGTAGGCACTCAATAATGTGAAACAGAGAAAAAATGAATAAAACAATCTATCAGAAAAAAGAGAAGCAAAAGGGGAGAAAAGATGACTCTTTCAGAACTGTGTTTCTATAAAATTGGGATGTGATCAGTTGAACGAGGATTTGTCTAGATTGGTTGGTTCTGGTAGTGATAGAAACATAACTGTAAATATCCCTAATATGTGTGTAACCTTCATCATTCCTTTAGACTCTACTAACAAGGCTGTGGAGAGGAGGGCCCAACAGGAGGGTAATCCTGCCAGTCTCTCACCCTCCAATAGTGGCATCCCTGGCATGCTTTCCCCCTTCCAGTTGAAGGGGGTGGAGCAGAATCAACGAATGTGGCTCACGTGGTTTATGTATGGCTAGTGATGGTTTCCTTCCCCTTTACAGCATTTATCATCTCTGCCTCTGTCACTCCAGACTTGTGCCCTAGCAGAAACTACTGCTCTGTCACACCCCTGGATGTCAGCCGTGATGTTGTAGCCTTCACTGCTTTTCCATTCCATTTGGCAAGTCATTTCTGCCCTTCCTTGTACGTCAGTGTATTACTAAGCCACAAATAGCACTGCCTCGTGCTTTCGAGTTCTTCGGATGACTCTAATGCAAGAGCTCTTATCTATCAGAGCCAGCACCATCCCCCGATGCTGAGCCTCCAGCACAGCACAGACCCACAAGACTTTTACTCAACCACTCCTTCCTCTCTAACACAAGCCATTTATTTTTCTGATCAAAGCAGTTTACCTCACTAATGACTCCCCTCAAAGTCGGTTCTTTCCCATTGACCAAGCTGAATTTGTATTCATCGGAGGGTTCTTATTCTCCCAAACCTCAGGGAGGGGTATTCTGGCTTAGGGGCAGATGTTCATTGCAACTTACCTAGTTGCTATAGCTCATAGCAGAGTCCTTAAACCCTCACTTAAGTAAAGCTCTGATGGGTCTGCCCTCCTGGGCATCTAGATATGCCTGGACATGCTTCCATCCACAGTGGGTACTTGTACAACTTAGCCTCTCAATGGAGGACTCCTGCTACACTTGAGTAGTGTTTTCTAATTAAAAATAACAAAAAAAAAAAAAGAAAAAAAGAAGAAGAAGAAAAAAAACAAATGAACTTGAGAGAACCAAATGAGAGCACGTGTGTAAAAGTGCTTTGCAAATACAATGTATCATAGTTAATTCCTTGTTATCTGTTTGCTTGCTTAATAGAAACCCATGTCCATGGGGGAGCTGAAGGCTTCAAATAGTGAAGATTTTAAACATAAAGGACAGGGATGTTTAACTGTAGAAGAGATCAAATGGAAAAAAACATGTGAATATAAATTCAAAATCTATGTACCAGACAGAATTTCTTTGGCCCTTTTGAATGCACCGTTACTTGCTCGGTCATATCTGACTCTCTGCGACCCCGTGAACTGCCAGGCTTCTCTGCCCACGGAATTCTCCAGGCAAGAATACTGGAGTGGGTTGCCTTTCCCTTCTCCAGGGGATCTTCCATGACCTGGCCATCAAGCCTGGGTCTCTTGCATTGCAGGCAGATTCTTTACCATCTGAGCCACCAGGGAATCCCCAAGAATTCTGGAATGGGTAGCCTTTCCCTTCTTCAGGGGATCTTCCGAACCCTGGGATCGAACCTGGGTCTTCTGCATTGTGGGCAGATTTATTTTCCATCTGAGCCAGACACTTGCCAAGTGAACAGAGAGAAATTTGGAAGATGGCCCTGCAGTATCTGAGCCCTGCCACTTAAGAGCTCTAGGTGAATTTTGACAAATTACTTAACCTTAGTGTCTCATCTATAATAAATTAGAGATGTCATAGAACCATCTCCCCAAAGTATTACATGTGTCAATACATATAAAGTACTTACTGTCAGATCAGGCACAGAGCAAGTCTTTAACATGAATAAATTTTACAATTCATCTACTCATACCATTGTTTTTCATGGGAGTAAATTGGGCTAGAGTTTACCCAAATGTTTGCTAAAGTGGAAATTTGGGGAATGGTTTTTTCAGTTAGGTAGAATTGGATCAATATTTATTTGAAATTGAATTGAAAATTATTTACTCCCATCAACACAAAACAGGATTAAAGATTTAATGAGCATGGCCACACCCATCAGTACAAGACTGAGTTTCCTCACATCAAGTCTCTCCCACTGGGAAGCTTCCATAAGCGTCTTATCCTTCCCCATCATAGGGGAGACATCATGAAACCCACAGTCACAGAAACCTGGCCAAACATGGACCCCAGCTTGTCTAACCCCACGTTACTGTGAGCCATGCCGTGTAGGGCCACCCAAGACGGATGGGTCGTAGTGGAAAGTTCTGACAAAACGTGGTCCACTGGAGAAGACAATGGCAAACCACTTCAGTATTCTGGCATTGAGAGCCCCTGAACAGTATGAAAAGGCAAAAAGATATGACACTGAAAGATGAACTCCCCAGCTTGGTAGGTGCCCAATATGCTACTGGAGAAGACGGGAGAAATAACTCCAGAAAGGAGGAAGAGACGGAGCCAAAGTGAACACAACATCCAGTTGTGGATGTGACTGGGGATGGAAGCAACGTCCGATGCTGTACAGAAAAATATTGCATAGGAACCAGGAATGGTAGGTCCATGAACCAAGGTAAATTGGAAGTGATCAAACAGGAGATGGCAAGATTGAACATCGACATTTTAGGAATCGGTGAACTAAAGTGGACTGTAACGGGTTACTCCAGGTGTTTCTTGACTTCATACTTTAGCATTCCAGGAGATCAACAGTGCATGGAATTCTCCTGGCCAGAATACTGGAGTGCATATCCTTTGCCTTCTCCATGGGATCTTCCNCAAACTACAAACTCCTTCAAATGTTTAAGACAAACATTGTGGTCCCAGTTAGTCAAGAGGCTGTAAGACAATAGCAACCTTAAAAAGGAGGAAAAAAGACAGGCGAATAGGTTCGACTTGCCTAGTAATCAAAGTGACATAAATTAAGAAAAATAATGTATTTTGTTATCAAAATAAGAAAACATGATAATCAATTATATACACTACTGCTGAATATATGTAAAGAGTACAAGTCGCAAAGTAGTTTGGAAATACGTGTCATGTGCCTCAAAAATACTCATGCTGTTTCATGTAAGAGTTAACTATTATGAATGTATCTTGATAAATAATTTGAATAAGGAAAGCCTTATGCATAGTGATATTTATTTCAATATTATGTGTAAGACAAAAATAATCTTAAGTGTCTCAAGGAAGAATGATGGTTGCTGAGAAATTTCAGTACAGGTTAAGTTGAAACAGCATATAGTTATTAAACATAACTTTTGAGAAAGACATGAACTATCAGGAGAAAATGTTGCTGGAATGTAAGNTAGTGTCAACATCTCACTGGTAAATTTTGGCATTCAAATTACCAATTGCATTATCCCACTCAGAAAACAAGAAGCTTATGTGGATGAAAACTGGAAGGTCAATTCAAATTCATCTCATAAAAACTCTTATTGACTAGGACATTCTAGTTATCTTTATTCAATGCCTATTCCTTTCCAGGTACTGTGTCAGCTCATATATTCTTACAAAAGGTAGTGAATACATTTTGAGGGTGTCCTTCCAGGTCACTGGTTCCCCTTAAACTAACCTTGCTATCAAAAGCAGTAGATCTCCTTCACAGGAGTCATCCTGTACAGAATGACCCTCTGCCCCAACCTCATTAAATCAGAGCAAGCTTGGGTACCATCTTACCCCAGCTGGACCAATCAGAATTCCTTCCTTAGGACTGGGAATTGAGATCAGCAGAAATCAGGGGGGAATCTTCTTCATGTGGCTGGACAGGGAGCAGCTACGTTTGGAAACTCAGGTAATGCTGGCTTCTGCTAGCAGCCTGGAGCAAAATGAGAAGCCAGCAGAGTAGGGAAAGATGATGTAGCTTCACAGAGAGAAATAGTCAAGAGATGTGGAGAGATTACTGGATGAGTTCCTGGCAGCATCCCATGCCCAGTGTCAACCTTGCCTGAGGCCTGGATGCCCTCCTGGCCTTGGTCTCCATGGAGGGTGATAGCATATTCTGGTGCTCCCTTTCATCGTTCAGACAGTCCACAGTTACCCTATTTCTCTGAGGCCTTAATTTTCTCCTTGTAAGATAACCCCCTTTTCCCCAAGTTAGCTCAAGCTGGTTTCTCTTATATACGTAAGGGCCAATGCATATATAAGGACCAATGCATGTAACAGCCTGAACAAATATACATTTTAGGGAGTTACCTCCATCTTGCAGATGAGAAAACTGAAGCTCTGCAGAGTTGAACAAGTCACCCAAGATCAAACAGCTAATAAAGGATTAAGCTGGAATTTGAACCAGATCTGGCTATCTCTTTTAAAGCCTTCAGGTTTCAGTGTTTCTCAAGGACACAGACTTGGGTTGCTTTTGTAGTCAACGGCAATTTTGTCTGTCTCAAAGCCTCTGAAGACAGATTGGGTGTCCAAAAAATGAATCTCAAACTTTTCTGATTAAATATCTGCTTTCCAATCACTCTTTGAAATATGAGATAGAAAATGGCAATGCTGATGAAGATGAAATGAACTCAGGCGGAAGCCTGAGCTGAATTTGGGAAAGATGATTAGTGAATAGAGTGCTGGTAAGAAACAAAGAGGTTGTTTGCCTTTTTCTTATTATCCATGTGCTATTGAAGAGGCAGACACATTCCCACCTGAGAGTGCTCTAATTAAAAAGGTCTTTTGGATAAGAATCCAGAGGCAACAGAGGGACAATAAATTAAAGTGTATGTGTTCTTTGTACTGTTCTGGTTTCATTAGCCACTGGACCACATCTTTTTCTATTACACACCAGGGATCGTTATATAGAAGGGTGGTGAATGCAACCACTGGCTGAGTCTAGAAGGCCCATTAGACACTGATTCTTAGACTTTCTTCTTTCCATGTAAAGTCACATCTTTCAGAAATGAGTCATTATATATATTTTAATTAACCTTAACTGGGTGCCACTTTTTTCATATAGGTCAGCTCTGACACAGTAAGTATAATGTGACTGGATCGTTCTGCAGAGATGGCCTGGTTCTGCTTAGAACTGCAGAAAGCGTTTTGAACTGGACTTACCAGGTGAACCTGCCTGCCGATGCAGGAGATGTAATGTAAGAGACCCGAGTTTGATGCCTGGGTCGGGTAGATCCTCTGGAGTAGGAAATGGAAACCCACTCTAGTATTCTTGCCTGGACAATCCCATGGACAAAGGAGCCTGGTGGATACAGTCCATGGGGTCTCAAAGAGTGGGACACAACTGGGCAACCAACACTATATCACTATGTCCCTAAAACAAGCAAGGTCTTCTCAGAGATGGACCCAAACTGCCACCAGAGGGAACCCCATCCTGTCACCACCACCCACAAAATCCCACCACCTTTCCTGACACATCCATTGTTGGCAACAGTCAGGGATCCTGGAAGCTAAAAAATCCCAACCCCAAGAGGATGACAGTTGGCATACTTATCTGAGTAAAGTGCTTATATTTTCCCCTGCATTTCACCCTGCTCTCTAATGGCAAAGGAGGTGGCACTAACTTTACTGGTCAGCAATCAGCAGAGATTAATAAGAGAGCAGAAGGGCCAATTAGTAGGAGAGGTGTTATTTCTTAAATAGCACGCCAGACTCCAGAATTACCTTGAACTTTTAAGAGCCAAGAATGGGCAAACTAGGTTTCATGATTTTTTCTTCTTTCCTCTTTTCAATACATTATCATTGTTTTGTTTGCTAATATAATTTGTTCTAGCTGTTTCCAAAGGGGAAGGGTTGTGGGAAGGAAGGAAAAGAAAGATGAAGGGGCTGAGGGGTGATGGCAAGGAATTGGGAAATTCCCTAAGTGATCAGGGCCCAGAGGATGACATAATACCAGCTAGCAACTTTAAATTGTCTGGCAGCGTATGCATTGCTGACTCTCTTAATGGCTGGTCCTCACTGAGAAAGACCATTTAATGCAAATTCGTCATTTCATTACAATTCTCCAGTTAGTGTAAATCAAATTTCAAGATTTTTTTTCAACCTTGAGCCTAAAGCCACAGACAGAGAACAGATACAGTTCAATGCCTGGGGCAGTTTCTCCTCCAGCAGGCCTCTTTGCCTGGACAGAGTTGTCCAGTTTTGCTGTTTTACTGATCAGGCTTTAGGAAAGAGGCCCCAGACCCATGGAGCATCTTGTCTATTTATATGGTGCACCCTGGGTGTGGAATCAATGGTGGTGGGGAATCTGATACTGAAAGCATGATAACTTCTGATCTGCCAGTTAGTAAACCACCATGCATTATACCCATTGATGGGAAATATGCCAGTAAAGGGGCCCCTGGGACCAGAAGAAAAAACATTTGGTTTTTCAGAATATTCTTCACATTTTGATTTGGAGGAACATCTATCCCTTTTGTGTTTTTGCTATTAGATATTCCAGAAGGAGGGGATTGGTCAGGTTATTAAAAAAAAAAAAAACACGATTGTCTAAAATTGGAGTCGGGGCAAATCATGCTTTGTTCACATTTGAAGGAAAAGGGCCCTTGAACAGACACATGCAAAAGTAATTCCCAGATGATTCTTTTCCTTCAGCTTAAGCTATTTCTATGTGGTGAGAGTCACACATTCTCAAATATATTTACACCTAAATTACTGTACCAACATTTAGATCATTCCCAAGTAACAGTGTGAAACCAGCAGCCTCAGAAATATTTATAACTGAGCCACGTGATTGGTGGCACAGAAATTGCTTTATAAAATACTACACCTATCATTTTCAATTGCTGACTTAAGGTGAATGATCTGTATACAAATATAAATTATCTGTGTTAAGGAAGTGGTGATTAAATATGGGCCTTGTGTATTAGTCATTAATCTTTCCATTTAAATGCAAATTCTTCATTTCAACCACTACCTAAAGATACTCACATCTAATAAGAAACAAGTTGGATCTTCTGATTTATTATTTCAGACAAGGCTTTTAAAAATATGCATTTTCTTGTCATAAGGAAGGGTGGGTTCTATTTACATTGAAAAAATATGCACTCCTAAAAACCCAGCCAGCCAAATATTACATGAAACTCAGATATAAACTTTATATTTTTAATTTGTGACCATGGGGTGTGTGTTTAAGACAGGGTGGTGGATACCCTTTCTTTTTCAGTGATTCTCAGGTCATGGACTACTGAGGGGCTTGGAATTAATATTGGATTTTACCAACACTTGTCCCTACCAGGCATTATCTTAATAGTCAAAAAAGAATTATGTCTGGCCTACATATTTTAATAGTAATTAATAGCATTGTATGGTAGAAGGTCACCATATCAAACTCTCAACTAGACTTCCTCATTTAATCCATGAAATGGCCCAATGATGTGGGTGTTATTTTGATCTCTAGTTGACAGATCAGGGGTGAGACCCAGAGTTTACGGAGCTGGACTAAGATTACATGGATGTTGAAAGAGCCAGGACTCAAGCCCAGAGCAGCTGACAACCTGGGAATTTACCTCTAGACCCTGCTGCCTTCCCAGATTAAAATTTACTTAAAGACATTTCTGGCTAATTTTTTTTAATAAATATTTTTTAAAAATATGGTTCTTAAGTCTGAGAAGCCTAAGAGCCCTTCTCTGATTGAATGAGGGTCTACAGTTAATTGACTTGAGTGTTATCAGCAGGACGTTTCCTGAAACTAAGAGGTCAAGATAAGGTGGGGCAGGGAGCAGGCGATGGTGGGCAGCCATTCATTGGCTAGCTCACCTGCCACTCCAAGGCCATGGCACAGACTTCACAGCAGGTTCTCAGGTACCCTTCTGAGATATGAACCATAGAGTTGTAATTACTAATGAACCATTCCATGAATATAAGCTCTTCTGTTCCTTACTAGGTGACCAGGGCAAGATGGCCCCAAAGCAAAAATTCGTAGGTGATACGAAACCCAGACTGACTTAGAAAACGAATTTGGTGAGGTGTATTTCCTCCTTTACAAATATTTGAGAAAAAACAAAACAAAAACCTGTTACTTGCCACCTTAGGAAGAAATATTAGTAGCGTCACCTAGTAATGTGTGGTGAGATGACTCTGTGATACTCCTACCAGTTACTCTGTGATAGTCCTACCTGAAGCATCCATAGAATGGAGATACTTTTTTTTTTTTTAACCCAATGATATCAGAGGTGAGATTGAATAGAAGAAAGACTGTGGTACCAGCTTCTTGGGAATGGCTTTGCCCTGACAGTGTTAGGATGGAGCTTGGAGTTGGCCATGTGAGTATCACTGACTCAGTGGACATGAGTTTGAGCAAACTCTTTGAGATGGTAAAGGACAGGGAAGCCTGGTGTGCTGCAGTCCATAGGGTCATAAAGAGGTGGACATGACTGAGCGACTGAACACCATTACCTTGGAAATCAGCAGGTTCTATAAACCAGGGCTGCTGCCCAAGCCTCCCTCTTTCTTCCATCCATACACCCCGTACCACCCCCGCCCCCGCCAACATCCAGTTGATTGTGAAAGATTGGCCAGCAGAGCCACTAACTCTTCTCTGCCTCCACTTGGCTGATTTTGGGCAATAGCATTCTGAGCAGAGTACTTCAGTGTCTTTGTCTATAAAATGGGAATAGTAATCTTAGTGGCTAATCATCTAATTTTGGAGTGAGTTAAATGAGATCAAGGTGAAACATGCTTCAGGGTACATGGCACCTGGTCAGTACTTGAGGAGTTTTGGCTCATTCATTCTAATTGCCATTCATTAACCAGAATGGACACAGTCTTTCTAATACAGACTCTTTCCCTGTGATTTCTCTACTTAAATCCTTCAGTGACCCTACCTGGCACCTTCCCTGCTCATGGGTCTCAGCATCTAATCATAGCTCCTTAGTGGAGAAAATGAAGCAAATGGCCCATTGGGAGGCAACCCAGTGGCCTTCACCTCCCACTCTAGAAGGAGCACTTCCCCTTGGCTGGTAGAGGCCATAGAGGCCCTGGTACTATTTAAGGCTCTGTCCTTGGAGTCCCTAGGAAGTAATAATGAAGGACAAGAAGGGCTATTGTGGCTCATTTTGTGGGCGAGAATTCGTCCAGGTGTGCAGTTGCAGAAAGAGGTCAGAAACGCAAAAGCTTATTTCAGAGACTCTTTAGGACCCTTGCCTGCATGCTAAGTCTCTTCAGTTGTGTCAGACTTTTTGCGATCCCATGATCTGTAGCCCGCCGGGTTCCTCTGTCCATGGAATTCTTCAGACAAGAATACTGGAGTGAGTTGCCATGCCCTCCCCCAGGGGATCTTCCTGACCAAGGGATCCAATGCGTGTCTCTTATATCTCCTACATTGGCAGGCAGATTCTTTACCGCTAGCGCCACCTAGGAAGCCCTATAGGACTCTTAGGTAGCTAATAAACTTTAGTCCATTCTACCCACAGGGCTTTTGTTAGGCATCAGAAGGTCTTCATCTGAGAGTTCACTCCACAGCCTACAAACTGCATGACTGTAGACACGTTTCTTTAAAACCTGTTTGAGCCTTGGTTACTCTTCTATACAATGAGCAATCAACTGCCAGCTTCATGGACTTGTCATGAGGACTACATGAGAGTAACATCCAGAAAGTCCTTCAGCCCAGTGCGGGCTAGAAGCTCCATCACTGCTACTTTATCACCCCTCCCTGGACAAAGTGGTAAACTCAGTGATGGGAAGAGGGCTATTTCACTGCATTTTTCTTTGTTCACTCGGATGGACATTTGTTATAGCTACCTCTGTGATTCTAGAAACATTCTCTTTCTCTTTAGGCATGAGCTGACACCAGGAAGAACCAGTTAGTAGCTTCAGTCAGTGATGAAAACCAAAACAGTTCATGTGTCTAGTGCCTGTAGAGATCAGCCCATATCTGACCTCTCCAGTGTTTCCTTGGTTTCTGCACCGGGCAGCCCGACCCCACCCTGCTCCAAGCATGGTTAACCTGCCGTGAGAGCAGGAAGTGGGCAGCCTCTGAAAACACAAATAATTGTAAAGGCTACAGTTGTTCATGGGGTTACAATTAACTACGCTATTAGGTGTTTTACAATCTCGGCGCCACTGCAGACAGAAAATGTTTAATCAGGATGGAAAGCACCTCCGAGTTAATCCATTGTCATGGTGGAAATTGCAGTGAAGTTACGAAATCAGGCACAGGAGAAAGAGCAGCCCATCTTCCTTGCACGCTGGATCCCCATTGCTATCTCTCCTGCTGCGGGTGGGAACTTCATCACTCAGAACTATCCATGCGATGGAGTAACTTTTTGTTATAGCAAAATCTACGGATCAGCCCTTTTTGAGGTCAGGATTCTTAACAGTGGCTCCACCATCAGAGGTCTGTAAGCCTTGAGCTATGTGGAAAATAACAGTGTGCAGCCTGGTCAAGCCTGAAAGGTAAAGTGGGTTTTCTTAACACTCCTCTTGGAGTTGGACCTCTGACCCTTCCCTGCAAGAGCACAGAGCCTGTTCCCCTGCCCCTGCCAGCCCTGCCTAACCCTGCTCCAAGCCCGGGAGGGGGAGATAGGTGATGAAAGTGTTCAAAGGTGGCTGAGCCCTGGTCCCCAGCGGCCT
Source organism: Neotragus pygmaeus (assembly GCA_006410875.1). Classification (NCBI taxonomy): domain Eukaryota; kingdom Metazoa; phylum Chordata; class Mammalia; order Artiodactyla; family Bovidae; genus Neotragus; species Neotragus pygmaeus. The sequence continues at coordinate 341,974 of SJYV01025772.1, read as the reverse complement.
CATGCTCTGTCGTCACATCCCTAACGGCCCTGAGTACAGCTGGCTCCACTGTTCTGCTGCTGGGCTGGGCCAAGTCATTTAATTGTTCCACGTTCCCCTTTCTTCACTGTAAAAATGACTTTGTGGGGCCCTTGTAAGAAACAGAACTATGGTACGGTATGCACCCCACAGGTGGAAGCCACTGGCTTCCCCTTGCTGCAGTGATGAATGAACTCCATTGTGTTCTGCAACAGAGAATGTTTATTGTAGGTGCCGTTGTTCCTATTAATATAACAGCTATTTTGGTCAACTTTGTCCTAGATAAAGGACAAAGGCCATCCTATTTATCTAATAATATTATTAATATTCTCAGACAAATCGCTGACTTCAAAATCTCTTAGCTTTTACACAGGCAAAAATAAATATGTACCATAGAAAGTTAACCCCTATTATTTTTTTCAGTCACATCCTCATCGTTATTTTAACAATAGGAGGTCTTGTCCTTGGTGGTGAGGAGTCGTTTGGACAGCCTGTACCCATTCCACAAACAGCAGGCGTCTGCCTGTCACTGCCCAGCTGATGGGCAGTTTGAATTTGGTTTCTAGCACCTGTGCAATGCAGAGCTCCCTGTGCACACACTCAAACTGGCTCTGGATGGGGAACAACCAGGCTCCAGAGGCATTCAGGTCACCTCTTTGTACAGTGCATCTGTCCCTACCTGCAGAAGGTGTTTATCTTTAGTTCTTCACACTGTTTCTAGCACCATCCCTCCTTTGGAGGCCGACAGCTTGTTCGAGGGATCTTAAACAAGCTGTTAAAAGCAAGAAACTCTGAAAGCACAGAGGCAGCCGAGCAGCTGAGTAGGTGATTAGAACAGAGCTCACCTTCCGTGTTAGAGGCAGAAGGCAGCTTGGGTGGAGTGTCAAGCAAGTTGGCCCACAAAGTTTTAAAAGATGGCTTCAGTGACACTAACTTGGAGATTTAAAGAAACAATGCTTGAAAGAACCTGAGAGCATGAAGGCAGCCAGGCACAGGGGCTCGGGCTGAACGTGCGACTTTCACAAATAGCAGGACTCCTAAGCACAGACTGCAAACGCCAAGGGCAGATGCAGGGAAAGAAATCCAGGGTCGGTGACATTCCCACAGGGCCAGCTGGCTGGTGCCTGTTCAGGCTAATTCGAGGCGGCGGGAGGTCTGTGTTTGAGATCACAGCCCCGGTTGTGATGGTTAGTGTCAGAAGGCTGACACCACCCAGACAGTCCCTGGACACCTGCAGGGGACAGAGCTCCAAGGTTAAAGAAATCAGCAAGGACAGAATCTCTGAGCAAGTTAGTCCCCCAGGGTGAGATTCCTTGTGGCAAGGAAGGAAGGGGGAGAGGCTGGGCACGTTGCCTGTCAGAGGAGTGCCCTCGATGAATATTAAATAGCAGTGGTGACATCATCTGTCACCAAGCGTGCCTGCAGGGCTCAGGTCAGCCTGGCCGGGTCAGCTCGCACTGAGGGCTGTGACAGTCACCAGGGAGCTTCAGCACAAAAGGGACAAATGGGAAGCAATAAAGTAAATCCCAGAGGCTGTGAGGACAGCTGCCCGTCCCAGACCCGCTGTGGACATGAGCAAGCTCATTAGCACGACCACTGGGCAGCAAGCTGGCTGCCTGGGTATTGTCATCTGTAGCAGACACAAAGGATGTGAGTGGATTCACAGAGCACCCAGGGAAGCAGGGGCGAGGATGGTCCTTCCCCCTGAAGGTGTGTACCCCTGGCTGGGTCTTTGGGACAGATTCAGAATCCTAGAGGCAGCTGAGAGGAAGTGTGGGCTTTTGGCTGCTTGAGAATATTGCAAAAAAAAAAAAANGTCATTTGGACAGCCTGTACCCATTCCACAAACAGCAGGCGTCTGCCTGTCACTGCCCAGCTGATGGGCAGTTTGAATTTGGTTTCTAGCACCTGTGCAATGCAGAGCTCCCTGTGCACATACTCGAACTGGCTCTGGATGGGGAACAACCAGGCTCCAGAGGCATTCAGGTCACCTCTTTGTACAGTGCATCTGTCCCTACCTGCAGAAGGTGTTTATCTTTAGTTCTTCACACTGTTTCTAGCACCATCCCTCCTTTGGAGGCCGACAGCTTGTTCGAGGGATCTTAAACAAGCTGTTAAAAGCAAGAAACTCTGAAAGCACAGAGGCAGCCGAGCAGCTGAGTAGATGATTAGAACAGAGCTCACCTTCCGTGTTAGAGGCAGAAGGCAGCTTGGGTGGAGTGTCAAGCAAGTTGGCCCACAAAGTTTTAAAAGATGGCTTCAGTGACACTAACTTGGAGATTTAAAGAAACAATGCTTGAAAGAACCTGAGAGCATGAAGGCAGCCAGGCACAGGGGCTCGGGCTGAACGTGCGACTTTCACAAATAGCAGGACTCCTAAGCACAGACTGCAAACGCCAAGGGCAGATGCAGGGAAAGAAATCCAGGGTCGGTGACATTCCCACAGGGCCAGCTGGCTGGTGCCTGTTCAGGCTAATTCGAGGCGGCGGGAGGTCTGTGTTTGAGATCACAGCCCCGGTTGTGATGGTTAGTGTCAGAAGGCTGACACCACCCAGACAGTCCCTGGACACCTGCAGGGGACAGAGCTCCAAGGTTAAAGAAATCAGCAAGGACAGAATCTCTGAGCAAGTTAGTCCCCCAGGGTGAGATTCCTTGTGGCAAGGAAGGAAGGGGGAGAGGCTGGGCACGTTGCCTGTCAGAGGAGTGCCCTCGATGAATATTAAATAGCAGTGGTGACATCATCTGTCACCAAGCGTGCCTGCAGGGCTCAGGTCAGCCTGGCCGGGTCAGCTCGCACTGAGGGCTGTGACAGTCGCCAGGGAGCTTGAGCCCAAGAGTCTTCAGCCCAAAAGGGACAAATGGGAAGCAATAAAGTAAATCCCAGAGGCTGTGAGGACAGCTGCCCGTCCCAGACCCGCTGTGGACATGAGCAAGCTCATTAGCACGACCACTGGGCAGCAAGCTGGCTGCCTGGGTATTGTCATCTGTAGCAGACACAAAGGATGTGAGTGGATTCACAGAGCACCCAGGGAAGCAGGGGCGAGGATGGTCCTTCCCCCTGAAGGTGTGTACCCCTGGCTGGGTCTTCGGGACAGATTCAGAATCCTAGAGGCAGCTGAGAGGAAGTGTGGGCTTTTGGCTGCTTGAGAATATTGCAAAAAAAAAAAAAAAAAATACATACCCTGCTGCTAGATAGCCAGGCAAGCGTTCTCCTCCGGTTAGTAGAGACCTGCAGAAACAGGACACGGACCTCTCGAAACAGCAGAGTGTTCTCCTTTTGAGCTCCTTGCAGTCCCCATTTATGACCGTTTTTCTGAGGGTGAGGTGTGCATGGAGAGTTGACGGACTTCCCTGGGTCATGCTGCAGCCAGTATGGCTGAACTCCAGTGACTCGGTTGGTTGGTTGTGGAAGATGTTCAGCCTTAAAATAAGTGAGGTAACTGGACATCAGGTCACCCAAAAGCTGAGTTGAGCAGGGGTGGTGATGGCAGTTTTGAGAAGATCATGGCCTTAGAAATCAGAGTGAACTTCGTCTCAAACCCAGGTCCGTTGTTTACTAGCTCCATGACTGTGGCTAAGTTCCTCAGCCACTGAGCCTCAACTTCCACATCTGCAGTCTGGGCATAAACCATGCCAGCTTGGTGAGGCTAAGAGACAATGTGTGTCAGACACGGTGGAGTGTCTGCCAAAGTTGCCATTCAGTTAATCCTCTCAATCTATGTTAAATAATTAAACCAACAAGAAAGCAGATTCCGAATAGCCATGTTTGTGGTCAGAATCCACAGATGAGCTGAAACAGGCTAAGGACCCATGGCTGCAGATTGTGTCTTCTGGTGTTCAAAATGATGTCACAGCTACTAAAGTATCCACTGTGGATAATTCTCTAGAGCAATGTGTTACAAGCAAATGACACTATCTTCCTGGTGTTTACCAGTTAATCTATTTCATGAAAGGAGAGAGAAAGTAGGAGAGTCTAGGCCATCGAGGAGAACCATGGGTGGATTTGTGTTTTTCAAGTTGTTTGGTAAGGTGGGTAAATAAATAAATCAGTGATGCTGAAAGACAGGGTTCTTCCGGCCATGGGCAATGGGAAATGGAAAGGAAGAAGGATTTCCAGCCACTTGGATGGGGAAGAAGGGCAGGGCAAGGTAAAGACCACCCTGGGGAGGCGTCTGAGAGTCAGCGCCCACCGTATCCAGAAATGAGTCTGGAGATAGCTGAGCTCTTCTCATGGGTCTTCTGAGCATGATGGTGAGTGAAGTGCAGATCGTCAGTTTGTACTATTTGAGTGAGCAAGAGTCAACATGGGCAACCAGGCAGCATCCGTCAGCTCAAGCTTGAAGCAGGGGACTTGGGGAACACGGAGCCTATTAGATATGAACAACCTATATCATCATCATAAATATTTTATATGGGCACATATGAGCAGTACCATATTTCATACATTCACTGTAAATCTAAGTACTTTATTGTTGCCAGTTTTACCATTGCCCTCCACCGAAATGAGCCATTTATTGAGATTGACAGTATTTGGTTATATTACCAGTGATCATTCTTGTCAGCAATTGGCCTGATAATTTCTCCCAAGACAATGTTTGCCTCCTACTGGCAAACCCTGGAGACTTATGGGTGTGTTTGCCTTAAAGTGATTTCTGAAAGATGTACCACTATGTGCATATAGTAAGGAAAAGGCTTATCTTCTAGCATATAGTAAATTGAGAAGAGCCGACTCATTGGAAAAACCCCCAGTGCTGGGAAAGATTGCGGGCAGGAAGAGAAGGGGATGATGAGGATGAGATGGGTGAATGGCATCATTGACTCAGTGGACATGAGTTTCGGCAAATTCCAGGAGATTGTGAAGGACAGGGAAGCCTGGTGTGCTGCAGTCTACAGGGTGGCAGAGAATCAGACAAGACTGAGCAACTAAACAGCAACATTATAGAGGGAATCATTTACGGAGCTTTACTGAGGTACAGAAAAGGCGAAAAAAAAAAAAGGCTCTAAATGAATACCTTGATGTAATTTATATTTCTGTGTAAAACTGTGAGTGTGAATAAATACCCAAATCATGGTCTATCCATAAACTGGAATAGTCTCCCATGACAAAAGACAGTGCTGTGCCCATACATGCTACACTGTGGATAAATCTCAGAAGGATTAGGCCAAATGAAAAAAGCCAGGCCCAAAAGGGCAAATACTGAATGATTCCATTTACGCAGATGTCCAGAATAGGCAAATCCACAGAGACGGAAAGTTGATTAGCGGCTGCCTAAGACTGGGGATGGAAACAAGAAGTGACTGCTCGCAGGCACTGAGGTCTCTTCTTTCGGTGGTTGAAATAGTCTGAAATCAAATTGCGGTGATGGTTGCAGAACTCTGTGAATTTAATAAAAGATTATTGAATTTGTGCACTTAAAATGGAGGACTTTTATGGCATGTAAATGATATCCTAATAAAGCTACTAAAATGAAAAAAAGGTCGGGGGAGATGACTTTTGCTAGATGCAACTGGAAGATCTCTTGGAGCCAAGGTACTGAAAGAAGTTTTGAAACTTCCCAGAAGGATAATAAAGTGGGGCACTGGCTGAACCAAGGATTCTGTTCCTCCTGGTTACAACAGCATCTTTCACTGTCTGGCAAAGATATGACCAGTTTTTCCCAAGGTTGGCCAGCTGGCATCTAGACATGAGTCAGTATATGCACCGAGACAGACGCCCCAGCTCAAGGGAGAAAGGAACACAATGAAACTGGATGGGACCCATCCTCATGGCGGGGCAAAGAGGCAGTAACAGCTCCAGGAGAAAAAAAAAATGGAAAACTGAATCAGGGGAGACACAATCCCAAGATAAAAGAGGAATTCAGCAAGAGTCAAGAGCCCAAATTGAGTGCAAGCCAGAGACAGTTGTATTACAAGCAGCGCTTATATCCTGGTATAGCACCACAGAGCAGAGGGACAAGGGTCCCAGCCCAGCACAGGAAGAGACGCCTCACACAGCATCTATGTCAGTGTGACATCCCGCCAGAAGGAGCAATCCAGCTTGTTATTCATAAATATGATTGGGAACCACACTTGGGTATTTTTCCACATCTATCTAATTAAACGTAAGTCCCAAAAGGCAGAGACCAGCAGGAGCTCCAGTTCATGCTCTCAGCAGAGTTTTTGGTGCTGGATAAATATTAAACAATAGTCTAGTAATAAAAGACTAGCATTTTCCACAGGGCTTTTGTAGCTGAAGTGAAAAGAAACCCTTTGAACAGAGAAGCGGGAGTTCTTCCTGGTTTTCATATTTCTCAGCAAGAGGCTTGCTTCTATTGTCAATCACATTTTTCATACTTGGTAAACCAAGCTGACTAAGGATTATAAATGAAACAGTTTCATGTTTGAGGATAGTTTTGTAAGACCTCAGGTGATAACTAGCTCTTGTTAGAACTAGGAAGCAACTGAGGACTCAGTTCATCATGTCAGTTCCTCTGAAAGGTTGACTCAGCTCAAGCTAATGCTAGATGGGCACTGTCTAAGGGCTTTTTTGTGATGTTGCACGTGTCCTGTAACATAGAAACTGCATGCAGCTGGTGGCTACCATATTGTGTAATGGGGCACTAGAGGTCCTTAAGGGAGAAAGATTCACCAGCCTTTTGGTAACCCACATCAAAGTTCATCTGTATACGATAATGAAAAATTATCAGAAAAAATCATGATGATCCCTCCTGGCCATTCAACAAATATTTATTGTGGGATTTCTGAATGCCAGGCCCTCCTTCAAACTCTGGAGACACTTCAGTGAAAAACATGCACACGNAATGGGGCACTAGAGGTCCTTAAGGGAGAAAGATTCACCAGCCTTTTGGTAACCCACATCAAAGTTCATTTGTATACGATAATGAAAAATTATCAGTAGAAAAAATCATGATGATCCCTCCTGGCCATTCAACAAATATTTATTGTGGGATTTCTGAATGCCAGGCCCTCCTTCAAACTCTGGAGACACTTCAGTGAAAAACATGCACACGCGCACACACACACACACACACACACACACAAATAGAAAAATACAAACAAAAAAACTGGCAAGATCCCTCCTCGCTCTTAAGGAGTTCATAGCAGCAAAATAAACCTGAAAAGGAAGAAGGAAATAAATGAATGGTTATAAATAATAATCCCGTGGTTTCAAGAAGCACACAAGTGGTGAGATAGATACTGAGCTCCTTTATGCTGATAGGGGCCGGTCTCTGAGAGGTGGGATGAAAGCTTTTGTGGACAGAGAAGTGGGAGGGAAAGATTGTTCCAAGCAGAGCAGATATGCTGCAATGACACCCAAGCAGGGTGGAAGAGCTTGAGGCAAGTGAGCAACTAGATGAGGGTGAAGGGCATGATCACTGAAGAGGAGAGAGGAACAAATTGTACTGGTGATACAAGGCAGGAGGCAGAATATACATGGCTCTATATTCTGTTACAATGCGCTGGAAAGTCTTGGGAGGATTCCACATAGGAGACTGACATCAACAAGATATGATGCAAAAGTTTATTCTGACTACAGAGTGGAGGGTGACTTGGGGAGGACAGGAGAAAGAGTGGGGACAATGGTCAAGAGGCTGCTGTGGTGGATGAGTGAAAGGGAAGTGGTGATCTTGAAGTCAGAGGCTGAGCTTGGGGATGGATTTGAACAATGAGTTTGGGAAAATGATGGAACTGACTGATGGCTTAGATATTAGAGCAAGAAGAAAATGGAAGAACTGAAGATCATTCCCAGATTTGGGGTTTGAGAAACTGATGGACTTCTGGCATCACTGGTGGTATTGGAAATGGAATGGAGATCTCTCTTCCCATTCTAACACTGTCTTGGCTTTGCATGTCCACTAGTCTTTCACTGATTGTGCAATGTTGAGTGACAAGAGGAACTGAACAGGACCTTCCCATTTAGTGCTGATGTGTTTCTGTTCCCAGACTCTCCCTTAAAAGTACCTTTTACATGAGTGTTACTTGCTCAGTCGTGTCCCACTGTTTGTGACCCCAGGGACTGTAGTCTGCCAGGCTTTTCTGTCCATAGAATTCTCCAGGCAAGAATGTATATATATACATACACACACACATATATATACACACATATATATGGACAGGGAGGCCTGGCATGCTGCGGTTCATGGGGTCGCAAAGAGTCGGACACGACTGAGCGACTGAACTGAACTGATCCAGGGAGAGAAGGCGCAGCGTGTGGTCAAATGGGGTAGCATCTTCCTCTCATTTTGTGCTATATTCTGGAAAGCCTGTTCCTGTTCTGTGCCCTATATCACTTACCCCAGGCCAGCAGGGCCTGCACTGATCCCTTTTGTGCATTATCTCACCTTGATCTTCGCAAAAATCCCATGAGATAGACTTCATGTTTTATACTGTTAACAGACGGGGGTGTTGAGCCTTCAACAGAGAAAGTGTAACCTTTGGTTATCCACTGATTAAGAAAATATATGGCAACAAAACTGTCATAAATTCAACAGTGGTTTTGGATAAGTTTGTGTCTCATTCATTGCAATGACATTTTTCTACTTTGGAAAATTAGTTACAATGACATTCACATAATATTTTAATTGTGTTTAGAATGTCAAGGATTTGAGATCCTCTTGCAATTATCATGCTCCTCCCAGGGGTCTTATGGTGAAGACTGACATCTTCTTATCAAACCAAGCCCAAATTACGTGAAGTAATTTTAGAAAATTAAAATTTAAAGGGGGCCAGTGATTTGGCCAAGGGCAAAGAACTTGCTGATCACACTGTGGACCTTCCATCTTTCTATTCAAAATTTTTACTACTGTGTCTCATTCTCTTGTAAGGGAAATAGGTCACCTGCTTAAGACCTTAGAAGAGGATGGTGAATAAATGAGCCTTTCCAGGAGAGTTGAAAATTCTGCTGGTAGACATTGCCTGGAGAGTATTGCAGAGTAGGATTCAGAGGCCCTATCTGAATTCACTGGAGACCGGTGTTGTTGTTCGGTCGCTCAGTCATGTCCGACTCTTTGGGATCACATAAAATGCAGTCCAGGATTCCCTGTCCTTCACTATCTCCCAGAGTTTGCTTAGACTTATATTCATTGAGTTAATGATGTCATTTAACCATCTCATTCTCTGTCATCCACTTCTCCTCCTGCCCTTAATCTTCCCCAGCATCAGAGTCTTTTTGGCTCTTTGCATCAGGTGGCCAAAGTATTGGAGTTTCAACATCAGTCTCTCCAATGAATATTCTGGGTTGATTTCCTTTACTGACTGGTTTGATCTCCTTGCTGTCCAAGGGACTCTTCAAGAGTCGTCTCCAACACCACAGTTCAGAAGCATCAATTATTCGGTGCTCAGGCTTCTTTATGGTCCAGCTCTTACATCTGTACATGACTACTGGAAAAACCATAGCTTTGACTACACAAAGCTTTGTCAGCAAGGTGATGTCTCTGCTTTTTAATATGCTGTCTAGGTTTGCCATAGATTTTCTTCCCAGGAGCAAGCATCTTTTAATTTCATGGCTGCAGTCACCGACCACAGTGATTTTGGAGCACAAAAATGAAGTCTGTCACGGTTTCCATTTTTTTCCCCATCTATTTGCCATGAAGTGATAGGACCAGATGCCATGATCTTAGTGTTTTGAATGTTGAGTTTTAAGCCAGCTTTCTCACTCTCCTCTTTTACCTTCATCAAGAAGCTTTTTAGATCCTCTTTGCTTTCTACCATTAGGGTGGTATCATCTGCTTATTGGAGGGAGGTTGTTGATATTTCTCTCGGTGATCTTGATTCCCACTTGTGATTCATCTAGCCTGTCATTTTGCATGATGTGCTCTTTATATAAGTTAAATAAGCAGGGTGACGATATGCAGCCTTGATGTACTCCTTTCCAAATTTTGAATCGGTCTGTTGTCCCATGTCCAGTTCTAACTGTTACTTCTTGACCTGCATACAGATTTCTCAGGAGGCAGGTAAGGTGGTCTGGTATTCCTATCTCCTTAAGAATTTTCCACAGTTTGTTGTGATCCACACAGTCAAAAGCTTTAGTGTAGTCAGTGAAGCAGAAGTAGATGTTTTTCTGGAATTCCCTTACTTTTTCTATGATCCTATGAATGTTGGCAATTTGATCTCTGGTTCCTGTGCCTTTTCAAAATTCAGCTTGTACACCTAGAAGTTCTTGATCCTCATACTGCTGAGGTCTAGCTTGAAGGATTTTGAGCATTACCTTGCTAGCATGTGAAATGAGTGCAATTGTATAGTATTTGGAACATTGTTTGGCACTGCCTTCTTTGGGATTGTAACGAAAGCTTACCAGCATCATATTTTAGGATTTGAAATATCTTCCTGATGTAGTGATTGATTTATGATCTCTTCCATGAGTACCTGACTCGGAGTTAAGTCACTTGTGCCATGCTTTTTCGGAGAAGGCAATGGCACCCCACTCCAGTACTCTTGCCTGGAAAATCCCATGGATGGAGGAGCCTGGTAGGCTGCAGTCCATGAGGTCGCTAGGAGTCAGACACAACTGAGCGACTTCCCTTTCACTTTTCACTTTCATGCCTTGGAGAAGGAAATGGCAACCCACTCCAGTGTTCTTGCCTGGAGAATCCCAGGGACGGGGGAGCCTGGTGGGTTGCTGTCTGTGGGGTCGCACAGAGTCGGACACGACTGAAGCGACTCAGCAGCAGCAGCAGCAGCCATGCTTTTTGGTGTGAAGTAGTCCTGCCTTTGTGGCTTTTAGGTGAATTTAGGCTGCTTGTCTTCATAATATGGAGCTGAGCTCCACATACTTTGTGTCTATAAGTGCCAGGTCAAATGCCTTTTTTTAAAAAAAGAACAGAATTGCACTAGTTCTGGGAACTGAAAGAAATTGTCTCTCTCCTTTCTGTCCCACTCATAAGCTTTTTCCCTTACAAGCAGACACTGGCAGTAAAGAAGTTCCAAGCCTAGTGTACAAAAACCTTCTCTGGCAAGGAAACAGTGGACAGGCTGGACTGAGAGAAATGGGATTATGGTAACTACGGAGTTGCCCTTGACCTTTATTTAGAAATTTAAGTTGAAAAAAACCAAACAGTAGCATTTAAAATTTTCACCACTCCTGTTTACCTCCAAACAGCAATTGTATATCTGAGTATACAGCTGTGCTTGTAAGTACCATTGGGAAAGCAGAATTTTCAGTAGGAAACCTGAAACCCAGACAGCGGTATTGACCAGAAATATAAGGGCAAACTAATTCAATTACTTTCAGTGGAGTTTAACCTATAATCTTCACCAAGCACACGGGTACTTCAGACAAAGAGAAAGAACTCTTAAAATTGATTGTTACCCTGGGAAAGAGTGAGCAGGAAGCTAGCCTTGTGTGTATGAGGTTTCTTTGGAGGGCCAGAAATCTGTTTCTGTCAGCACAGGATAAACCATTATGGAACTAGGAAAGAAGTGAAAATCAAAGTGAAAGTTACATACTCTTTTTTTTTCTTTTTTTTCAGATGACCTGGTATAATTACCAAAATGCTGAATTGCTTCTTGTAAAGGTTTTTCCACTAGAAGGAAGAATGTCAGGGCCACTCCCTTAAACCTGCTCACTTTTTCAGAACATCTATGAGAGAAAATAAGATGAAAAATGTATTTATATTCTTTTTTTCTTATGAGAGACTGGTAAGCAATTTGATCTCTTTTATCTGAAAGTTTTGCCAATGTTTTCATCAGTTCCTGCGGAGATGGCTGTGATTCCACTTTTCCTTTGAACAGAAAATAAATTGGGTTTCTTCGCAGTGGAAAGTAGAAGGCTTGCTAAAAGCACTGACTTCAAAATAGCGCTTATGGTACATTTGGGAAGAGCATATTGAAAGCCCTGCGCCTGGTGCTGCCTGTACCGAGAAGCCCACTTTGGCTTGCATTAGGCAGCTGTGATCTTCTGGAAAAAGCCCGAGAGATGTACTCAGCTAGAGACAGTGTTGGTATTTCGCTTGGACTCACTTTCTGACTCGTTCATTCATGTCTCCATTAGCAATTTATTTTTAATTCAGTGTTCTGTGGAGAAAGCATGTTGCTGGGCACATTTTGGGTGCATATGCCTGACATGTTGAGAAATGAGTGTAACGCAGCTCCACTCTCAAAATAAACAAGTTGTCTTTCCCTTTCCCCACCAAACGATATTTATAAACCTCCAGGATGAGATTGCTAACGTATTTTCCACTGTCAGTATACCCGACCTGGCTGTGGAAATGCTTAATCATGTCCTTTGAAAGAACTCGGTTCTGCCCTGACCACCCAAGGTGCCGGGGTCATTGACTGTCAGGAAGGCTGACCTTCTCCAGGTGACCTGGATTCAGGATGGCAGTGCCTCAGGCTTATCTAAGAAACTCCCTTCAGTTCCTAGTGGACAGTCTCTGTGTACTTGGCTTCCTTGTAGTGATCTACTTCCTCTACACATTCAGTAATAAAATCTGTTAGCACCCAGCAGATCTGTGGTGAATTCCAGTTCCACTGTTCTCTGAGGCAGGTTACTTAACTTCTCTCAGGCAGGTTACTCTTCTGTTTTAAAATTAGTGTTAAATATATGTTTATATACACTCTTATCTTAAAAGACTATTGTAAGGATTAAATGCGAAGATGCTTGTAAAGTGCTTAGCACAGAGCTGCACATATTCATAATTGTTAGTTGCTAAGCCAATGACTAGATAACATTATTGGCATTTATAAATAGCTTTGCATTTGTTTACTGTCTTGAACAGCATCTGGAAAACAATTTATCCACATTAACATCCCTACTGCCATTTGATTTTAATAGCATAGATGATTTATCTGGACTGGATTCTGAAGCCCATGTTAAGACAATTAGACTGCAACTGAGCCTGCTTCCTCCAGGGCCCTGACCTACTAGGCAGTCATGATGTTCTGAAGAAAATTGCCGCTTCTGGGTAAATTGCTGCCTCTACGTACTGGCCTTGGACTGAGTCTTAGGGACTCAATCAAGTGCAAAAAGGATTTTTTTTTCCTAATAATTAAAAAAGTCTGCAAAGCCAAAAAAAAAAAAAGTTATCTGTACATTCTCCAGCTGATTATTAGTGTCTCTTCAATTATAGACAATTCTTAGCCCTCTCTACATTCTTCTTCTGGAGCTTCTATGAAACATTGGTTTGGAACTAGTCCCTATTGTCTCTATATTTGTAATGTATTCTGAATGGTATTCTGAGTGGTTTCCTCAATTCCAGTTTAATTCTCCCCCCCCCCCCCCCCCCC
>SJYV01025772.1:299513-328292 GCA_006410875.1 Neotragus pygmaeus | reverse complement strand
CTGCAGGTTTTTATGTCTTTATGTGTAAGTCCGGCAGATTGAAGCCTTATATGCTGTAACTCTAGGCAAATAGAGCAGGTTTCTAGTCTTCCTCTCAGAGAAAGAAAAATATTTTAAAACTTCAGTATTCTTGTTGTGGGCTCAAGTCCAGTCCCCAGCCTCTCATTATCCAAAACAGTCCCCATGCGTCAGGTCTATTCAGATTCTGTGGCCCTCCTTGTTTCTGGGGATTACGTCTTGCTCACAAGCTCTGATATGTAAGTACTTGTTTTGCTCTTTTCAAGTTTTCCCCCTCCATTCCTTGTGTTTTTTAATAGCATTCTCTTCTGGGACATTTGGTGTTCCGGGTTGCCCCAGAACCTTTTCTTAGAGAGCAGTGCTCAGGCCTGGCCTATCTCATGGAAACTGCCCACTCAAAGCCCGGAACCCAGAACTAATCCAGTGCTTTGATGGTAGCTTCGGACCTTTTGCTAAAGCTGTGCCACTGTTTTCTTTAATTAGTTGTCTTGAAAGCTATTGTGTGCGAGTGCATGTATGTGTAAAAATGCCCTAGGCATTTAATCATCAAAAAAATACAAAGAGCAATTTCTCATGAGGATACTTCCTTACCTAAAGAATGGACTAGAAATGCAGCTATATACCAGCTCCAGATTGTCTCAAAATCTAACAGATTAAATGAAGGCAGGTTTTTTTTTCCCTAGCACTGCAAGTCAGTGTCTGTGTTTTCAGCAGTAAACAGATCCCGTCACTGGTGAGTTAGTCTTCAAACAGTGTCCAAGTGGTATGTAACATATGAAATCTTTATGAAAACTTTGCCTACAAAGGCCAACACCCTTTCTTATTGATGTGTTTTATTGACCCAGGCATTTCCATAGTTCTTATTCTGTAGAAGCATAGTTTGAGTCCTAGAAATATTCAGTTAACAACAATAATAGTTTATTCTTACAGACTTTTCTCCTTTCTCTTAAAAAAAAAAAAAATCCTATGGTATAAAATAGCCACGTTTCCCTGGAGCAGAACAAGCATAAGATGAAAAATCAGGACCTAAGACTTGGGAAGTTGGGGAAGAGTAGAGAACGAATGATAAGGACCTTTCTTTCTAGGTGCTGAGACAATAGGTCCAGGATGAGGTCAGGCAAGTGAGGTGTTTACCTCAGGCACAAAATTTAGGGAGACGCCAAGAAACTCAGTAATTAATGTAAATTATAATTTTTATGTAATATATTTTAAAAATTGGCAAACCGTAAGCCCCAGGGTGTGGCCTGCTTTGTTAAATAACATTTTATTTTACCAAATGCTCAATCAGGTGCAGGATTAGGCTGTAGTGAGGAAGACATAGCTAAGGGCAGGGTCAGATACTGTTCTTATTTAAATGTTAATATGATGCCCATCATTTTTTTTCATTAATGATTTTTAAGATGGTACCTTAAAATATTATCTTCATTACCCCTTTTATATGTTATTCAAGGGGAGTGCCTTATTTATGTCTCTGTGGACCTGGCCCTTACACGGGAAACTATCACAGAATTGGTGATATTCCAATGGTGATGGTTAAGCAGTTATATCTGCATAGCTACTGATAACAGCACCAAGCCAACACTCTGGGGGGTATGAACTTCGAGGTGTCTCATGCTCAGTTTTGTCATCTGCAAAATGGTGGCAATAACAGCACTTCCTTGACAGGATCCCACTGAGGTTTAGGGTAGGCTGTTCAGCACAGTGCCAAGTGCATGGGGCCGGTGAGTGGAACAGCAGTAACAGAGAGCAGGGAAGATAAGCTGAGTAATTTCTAAACAAAGGCCTCGGTTTGTTTAGGGCCTCAGTTGTCTAAGGACCTTTTTTATTGGGGGTCAAACATATATGACCTAAGATTTACCATTTTAACCATATTTTCGCATACAGTTCTGTGGCATTAAGTACATTCCCATTATTCTGTAGCCATCTCCAGAACCTCTAAAGGATGTGAACTCTATCCCACAAGCTTGAAAGGGCCATCAAAGGCTTTGGAGCAGGAAAACTGGGCTAAGGGAACAGGTGGGGAAGATGAGTCTGGGAAGAGACCTGCCAATGATGTAGCGGAAGAAAGAAGAGGAAAGGAACCTTAGGAGGGCTCTGCAGGGGTCCCAGTGTGCAAGAGCCAAGGCGTCGCCCAAAGTGACAGCAGGAGCCACGGAAAGGGCAGAGAAAGAGGTGGGCGGGGTCACGAGACCGGAGAGAGGGGCGGGAGGAAGCGAGTGCGTGAGGTCTTTAAAGAAGATACAGCTCATCGTGAAGCTCCCTTAGGCTTAGAGACAGTGGAGCTGTGAGGTACAGACATGCTTGGCTACCAGTGTGGCATACTATCATCAGCTCTTACTGGTGGAGCCACTTCTTCAATTTTCAGGGATTTTATGAGCCGCTTGTTAAACACAACCTTAATTAAAAATTAAATAGACATGTAAAATTAAATAAATTACGTTAGGAACAAAGGTTATAAAGATTTCATACTTATCACTTCCTAAGCATTTCACTACTTTTAGTAGGATCACTGCTTTTGAGGTTATTTAATCTATTCTATTAATATTGGTATAGTAAAATACTATATATAACAGTATGTCACGGACCATCTTTTCACAATTCCACTTTCATTGCCATTCTGTTAGTAGCTGGAAACTGACCTTGGTGAGAGTATTTACACCAGGAAATTAGCAATCGACAAATTGGGACTGGATTCAGTTTTAAGTTGACGGTCTAAGATCTAAGAAGGTGATAGAAAAATGTTAATAATGCTGATAACACTTAGGGGTGTGTTGTATCAGTACCATTATCCTAGAAATATATTTTAAATTGAGATTGAATGGCTATGAATAGAGGAGTTCAGCAAAAATTAAAAACCATTGTATAACAATCAATTGAAATTTAAAATATAGAACATTGTGTGTTTTACTGTCACTTGTAAACTGTGTGCCGCATATACTTTGTGGGCTTCCCTGGTGGCTTAGTGGTAAAAAATCTGCCTGCCAGTGAAGGAGATGTGGGTTCGATCCCTGGACTGGGAAGTCCCCCTGGAGAAGGAAATGGCAACCCACTCTAGTATTTGTGCCTAGAAAATCCCATGAACAGAGGAGCTTGGTGCTCTATAGTCCATGGGGTCACATTCAACTTAGCAATTGAACAACAACAGATATACTTTGTGTCAGTAAAACATATTGTTGCTGTTTAGTCACCCAGTCATGTCCAACTCTACGCGACCCCATGGACTACAGCATGCCAGGCCTCCTTGTCCCTCACCATCTCCCTTATGTAAAACTTACAATAAGTAATTGTACAGTAAAACTTAAAATGAGATTATCTTTATTTATGGATAGTTACTTTTGGCAAATCAGTTGTTGGACATTTACCAGCACGCTGCTAACCATAACCTAATCTGATAAAGAGATTTATTTGCATAACATGAGTTAATCATTCTCTCAAACTTAAGCCTGTCTTTCCAAAGGACAAATGACTTGTTTTGCAGTAAAAATGAAAAAGCAGACATATCCTCTACCTAATCAACACTGAAATTATTTTTCTCCAGGCAGCCACACTATTTCAGCATCTTTCTGTTTCCCTCTTACCTCCAGCAAAAGCTAGCATTCTTTGAGCACCAGCACACCAGGTACTCTGCAGTGTGGCTTATTCGCATTTCGGTTCTCACTTGCCTCTTCAAGGTTCCAGTGTTCCGTTTTATAGACAGAAAGACCAAGGTAGCTTTATTCTCCTACATTTGTCTAAGTAGTAAGTAGTGAGGGAGAGATTTGAATGCAGACCTTTCTGGTTCTTTCTGATCTTTTGGTTCTGATGCCTTTTCTACCATATTGCCTGCAAAAAAAAGTGTCTACTTACAAATAGATATATTTGGCAACAGTGAGTGATCACTCACTATACCCCAGGTGCAGTGCTGGGCAGCAGGAAATTGACGTGGAAAGTCTCTGAAGTGTCTCCTGACTCCCAGGAGTTCATCCTGCTCCCCAGTGCTTACATGACCAGGTGGCCCTAGGTCTTCAGCAGCTGCTGCAGTTTTGCAGTCAGAAAAAGCTCTTCCCAAACAAGCTGCACTCTCCTCACAGCCTGATTCCAGTCCGATTCCATCTGCTGCAAGGTGGAGACATTCATTTCTTACATCCCTTCTGCTCGCCTCCTGAATCTCCTTTGAAGATCTGCCCCTCAGTGCACGCTGATGCAGAAAAGAAGCAGTAGGTGCCTCCAGCCAGAAGGTCCACACAGTGGTACAGTTATCTTTAGTTACAGGGCCTTATATCAAAACCACGTGCCACTGTGCGTGCTCTCAGCTCCTCTACCTGAGATGCGTCCACAAAAAGACATATCAAGGGCTACCAAGGTCATTTAACATTGAAGGCTTAGAACTAGGGACATGGTAGAAGAAGTTTTCAGTACTGGGTCTTCCTGAATATCCCCTTCCCCTGCTATTCCAAAGCTGGCCTGAGTTTATGAACACCTCAAGATTCTGGTCCTTGCCTTGTATTTCCTCTCTCTCCCTCTCTTCACTTACCAAGACATTCCTCTCGCCTTCTGCTTTGAAACTAGACCACAAATTAAGAGAGGAGTCAGGAATCATGTTGATGTGTATCTGTGATGCAAACAGAAGCAAGGCAGAAACAAGGTCTGCTAAAGATAGAAAAGCGATCCTTCTGTTCACCAACGACTGAGACATAAAGATTCTAAAACATGAACAGTATAAATAAGCCAAAGATAAACAAACATATATATTGAGACTTATATAAAAGTTGGAGCAGGCCCACATATAATGTAATGTCATTTATTCTTTTCTTTTTCTCAAGAGAAAAAGAAAGGGCGATTCACAAACAGGAGAACCCACTATCTAAATGCCTGTGTGGATGTGCCCTGTGTTTTGAATCTATATAAATACAGAGCTGATCCTTGTCCTTGAGCGGTCTGCAGCCTACATTTCCCAAACTGGGAAACGCATGCTGTTTCGTGCAAAGCCTAGCATCTCCAGTAGTGAATATTTTGCTGTTCACCAACAATCATCTATGTGCCAGGCTCAGGGTAAGCGCTTCCAGGGCGTGGTCTGACCTGTGCCCTCTCCCCACCATACACAGAGGAGGGGGTGGCAATCATCTCACATTCCAGGAATGGGAGGTGGCGGGATCTTGGGCTGTTTGTTCACTCTTACAGAGATGGTAATGAGGCGAGGCTAGAATTCAGACCCAAGCCATCTGGTTTGGAGGCTTGGCACTTGGCCCCATGAGGCGGGGGCCCAGAGGCCACCCAGACCTGGGTTCAGAGCCCTCTCTGCCTCCTCCTATATTAATGTTGGTGGTAGGGATGGGAAAACAGACTGAGGTTTCCTTCCCNTCTGGTTTGGAGGCTTGGCACTTGGCCCCATGAGGCGGGGGCCCAGAGGCCACCCAGACCTGGGTTCAGAGCCCTCTCTGCCTCCTCCTATATTAATGTTGGTGGTAGGGATGGGAAAACAGACTGAGGTTTCCTTCCCTAGCCTCAATTTCCTCCACAGCAAATAGAAACCAGCCTTTCCAGGTATCCTGAGGATGGCAGAGAATGTGAGGGAAAAGCTTCAAATGGGGCCTGGCAGGTAGCTGACAGTAATCAGTCACTGATTTGGATGACTAGCTCTGTTGTGAAATACTGCCCAAACTTCAACCAGTAAACATTAGATGTGAGTACAGAGAGAATTATTATAAAAACCTGAATTCATCTAGCATTGATTCACTCATTATTTGCTCCTCTGTTCATCCATTCAACAAATATTTAGTAATCATCTACTCTAGTGTGAGACATTTTCTTCAGTTTTTTATGTATAGTATTTTTTTAAATGCAATGTGAAAATCACAGTGGGCAGGAGATAGGATTTCTGAGGCATCTTTTCAGCATCCACCAATCCAAGCTTTTGGATCACCTGTTGTATTGCAGGTACCACGCTTAGCTCCAGGGTGACCCAGATGCACTCCCAGCTATGTCTTGGGGAGGGCTCCTTGTGGATCCCAAGAACAGCATGTGGCATCTGCAGGGGTGTGAGCAGAGACTTCAAGGTGCCAAGCAGAGGCAGGGATTCAGAGGATGGAAGACTTTGCCTTTAATACAACTTTTGAAGGTGTTGGGGAGACAGGAGGGAGCAGGCAGGCCAGGGGAACAGTGAGAAACCCAGTCTGGTTGAAGCATGAGGTGCAAGGCAGCTTAGGGGTGGAGCATCCATTTACCCTTTGGAATCCAGTCTTCCTGTTGGCATGGCAACTGCTGCAAAATAAATTCAAGGTGGTACTTCAGATGATGCCTTGGAGACTGTCCAGGAGTCTCCTTGTTTGTTATATGTAAGAATTTGCCTAACCTCCAACCTACAGTTGCTGTTTGACAATCTCTTGTTTATGGTGCTGTTATTGTTTCTTGGGTCATTATCTTCCTTAAACATGTGTGTGTGTGTGTGTGTGTGTCTGTGTCTGTGTGTCTGTGTGTGTGTCTGTGTCTGTGTGTGTGTTATTCGCCCCATCTCGAAAATATGCCCAGGTATCATGTTGATTTTTCGCAGGCTCCCACGAGATTCCCTCGGCCTTCTCTCTCTTGCTCGGATGGAAATGCTGTCAGGGAAGCGTTTGCCATCTCACTTCTCCACCCCAGACCCCTGCACTGAGCTATGGTGGATGTCACAGTGCACTCAGCAACCCCCTCCCCAGCCTGTGGGATTCCAGAAACGGTCTGGAATCCAGGATCCTCATGGGAGGACACAGGTTGCTCCTTCTTGGCTGGGGATGGCAGTCAGTGCTGATGCTATAAAAGTCTCCTAGATACAGGAGGACTGCCCTGCAGACCAGAGCCACATGTCTGCTGTCCCTGACTGATTCTAAAAGCAGAATAAAAGAGAATTCATGAAACACAAATGAAAGATTTAGGGTTCCTTTCTGATTGGGATTCTAAAACCAACAGAAGTCTTCAGCTTCTTAGATCAGTGGTGGGTTTGCTAAAGCAGAAGAAATGTCTGAATCTCCTCTTCCTGCTTCTTGAGAGAGAGAGAAAGAGAGAGAGTGTGTATGTCTCTGTGTGTGTGTATGTGGTCTGTGTGTGTCTGTTTGTGTGTGTGTCTGTGTGTGTCCATGTGTGAGTGTGTATGTGTGTGTATGTCTGTCTGGCAGACATACAGACAAACCACAGGGACACGGGGCTGGGGAGAGGAGGGTCGGAAGGAGCCAGTGTGGCTTCCACCTTTGTAGGGAGAGTTGATGCCTGCCCCTCCAGGAAACACTGAGTAAAACTTTTCCTGCACATCAAAGAGCCCCCCATAGTGGACTCTTTGGGGATTCAATTCACACCTTTCTCTGCTTTCTTTCTCCATGTCTCTTTTGAACTTCAGGGGAAAACATTTCCTATGCTGCTCGCTTCCCTAGCTCTCAGATAATAAAGAGAAAGAACGAAGGGGCTTAAATATCAGATTTGTAAAACTGGGCAAACTGGCTTCACGAGGTTTGCAGCCAGAGTGAAAGTCTGCATCGGGCTTGGTGATGACGCGGGAGGGCCAGGCAGGCCACCCAGCAGCCCTCTGCCCTTGCTCCGCTCCAGGCGGTCCTGAGAGCTCTGCAGGCACTAGTTGGCTAACTCGCCCGCCTGTCTTATGAGGTAATAGCATTATCATTAGCGTTGCTTTATGTCCTTTGTGCAGATGGGGAGCCTGATGTCTGATATGTAAGCAATTTGCCCAAGACCTCACAGATAAAAAGTATGAGTGCTGGAATTTGAATTTCTGCCTCCAACTATAGATGAGCGGTTTTTCAGTTGGGAGCAGTTTTTTTTNCTGAGGTAATAGCATTATCATTAGCGTTGCTTTATGTCCTTTGTGCAGATGGGGAGCCTGATGTCTGATATGTAAGCAATTTGCCCAAGACCTCACAGATAAAAAGTATGAGTGCTGGAATTTGAATTTCTGCCTCCAACTATAGATGAGCGGTTTTTCAGTTGGGAGCAGTTTTTTTTGCCTCCCATGGGACTTGTGACACATTTTGGTAGAGTTAGTGGCATATAGTGGATAGAAGTGAGGGATGCTGCTAAATACCCCATTTGACATCTCTAAATGTTCTGGGTTTCCCTAGTAGCTCAGATAGTAAAGCATCTGCCTGCAATGCAAGAGACCTGGGTTTGATCCCTGGGTTGGGAAGATCCCCCGGAGAAGGAAATAGCAACCCACTCCATTATTCTTGCCTGAAGAAGTTCATGGACAGAGGAGCCTGGCAGGCTACAGTCAGGGGTTGCAGAGAGTCAGATACGACTGAGCAGCTAACACACACACACACACATCCTGAAAGCTGAGGCTAAGGACCCCCGCCCTGGATATGTCACATCTCACAGCACTGGTCCTGAGCAGGATGGCGGAAGCTGAGCACCAGATATAAAACTCGAGATCAAATGCTTACGCTGTGAATAGCCCAAATCCCCACTGGCCGGCCGGGCCGCCCCACTTTTGACTTCTGTGATGCAGGGAGCAAGGTTCTTCTGAATGATTTCTGCTTGGCTTCTGGCTGAGCTTGGCAGGGATCTGTTGGCTTTTTGCCTAAGTCATTGCAGGGGACCTGGGTTTGGAATCTCAAGACCACATGGTAGGGAACAAGAATTCCTCACCTGCCTGTCCCCCCACCCCAGCCCTGGAATCTTCCACATGAGAAGCTTTCTAAGTGGGGTCCTTAGGAAACAGTCTGTGACTTTATAGGAGACAACTGCAGGAGAATGGAGACCTATGCAATCCTTCACTGAGGTACTTTTTAAGAGCTTCATCATGGCAGTTTGCTTTCAGTGTTACAGGAATCAAGCTTTCTCCCTGGGTTCCCCAAGGGTTTGCTTCCCTTGACCCAGAAAGGCTTAGTTTTAAGACTACCATCAGGTTTGCTGTGTTCAATCTGAATTTCCCATGTACTTTTGGTGAAGTGTGATCCTTGGCCCAGTGGTCCTGGCATCACTTGGGAGCTTGCTAGAAAAGCATCACCTTGGGCCGTGCCCCAGATCTACTGAATTAGAATTTATAGTGTAGCAAGGCCCCAAGTTTCTCATATACACTGGTCTGTAGAATTTTGATTTTCACTTTGAAAATTGTTCTGAGAACTGTGGGTTCAAATAAATGGGAACTCTCCTCTGTGTAAGCCCTGGATTCTGAAATCATAGAATGTTTGTCAAAGGGCTCCAGAGCCTTGCTGCAGCTCAAAAATGCTATGATGTCCCAGATTCAGGCGATCAAATAGTTTCCAAACAATCCTACCAATGAATCAATGCAGAAATGTGTGAGCTACTTCACCAATGATATTTCATATGCTTTCAGTTGAGCCCCGGGATCCTTGCAGGGACCCCTCCCCCTGAGAAGGAAGATTTCCTGTTAACAGCCACCCTTTCTGGTTGTGATAAGTCATCACTCTTTTGACCTGACTTCTCCCATCCCTCAGCAGTTCTTAATCCAGTTGCCGTATCTCTAAAGGGATGCAAGTTTATCTGCTGCCCGGTCCTCTGCCACCGCCTTCCCCTCCCCATGGGACTGGCATCACTTCAACATGCTCTTAAAAGTGATCCCTATTTTTTAGTTTAAGGTCCAGTTTTAAAAGGGGCTTCCCAGGTGGCACTAGTGGTGAAGAACCTGCCTGCCAATGCAGGAGATCCAAGAGACACAGGTTTGATCCCTGGGGAGACCCCCAGAGGGAGGGCATGGCAACCCACTCCAGTATTCTTGCCCGGAGAATCCCCATGGACAGAGGAGCTTGGTGGGCTGCAGTCCGTAGGGTCGCACAGAGTTGGACATGACTGAAGCAAATTAGCATGCACAAGCTAGTTATAAAAAACTTGCTCCAGGATTCTTAAACCAATGTCTCCACCCTCCATCCATCTGAATGTGAGCACATGTCTCATAATCTCTGTCATATTAGACCCACTCTTCCCTCTCCTTTAAGTTACAAGGCTGTAGGCTCTGCCTCTATCAGCTGAACAGTTGGCGTTGTAACTTAGATCTCAGCTAAGGTGGCTGCTGACCTGGTGCGATGCTGGGATCATCAAAGAGGTGCGGCTGGGCAGTGCACATGGGGTCACAAGAGCAATGTCTGCAGGGACCACAAGGAAAGGGCAGTGTATGTTACTGCAGGGTCTGTGGGACTCTGATAACCTGAGGGGCAGATGGAGGCTGACATGAGGCATGTGGACAGTCCCAGCTGGTGGCTTCCAGACAAAGAGCATCGGTGCCTTTATATGATCTGATTTATTCTTTTTTTTTTTTTTTTCAATTGCAGTGTGTGTGTTTAGTCGTGTTCGACTCTTTGCGACCCCATGGACTGTAGCCCACCTGGCTGCTCTGTCCATGGGATTCTCCAGGCAAGAATACTGGAGTGGGTGGCCGTTCCCTTCTCCAGGGGATCTTCCCAACCCAGGGATCACACCAGCATCTCTAGCATTCAGGAGATGATGCAAATTTAGCTTGTGAAATCTTCATATTTTTAAACATTGGTTATAATTCAGTCTCCTTTTGTTGTTTTTTTCCCCAAAAAAACTGGGTGGCCAGAAAGAAGGTCTCACATCTGCAGATCTGAGTCAGACTTCAGGCTGGTGGCGATGAGTCACTTTTTACATCTTCAAACTGACGCTCTGAAGAAGGGCACATTATCATCCCCATTTTATAGGTGAAACAATTGAAGTGAGGAAACTTGCCCAACATTTTAGTGCTAGTGAGTGTCAGAGCCAGAAGATGATGCTGGTGAGCTGAGTCATGGGGACAGGGGAAGCCCAGCCAGGGTCAAGTTCAAGGTCAGCACTTGGAAGTGGGGTGGGGTGGAGACTGGCCCTTCTGTGGCCTGCTGATCCTAGATCTCTGCTCTCATCACCCTTTATTTGCCCAGCCCAACTTGGACTATGACAGCCAGAGCTGTAAGTTACGTGGACTGCCCCTCCGTTTAACAAGAATTACCCAGGAATCAAGGAGAAGGAACCCTCAGATAGGCAGAGATTCTCGAACATTCCCCCTGAGAAATAGCAACACTTTGCCGGTGAGCTCACTGTGCACATTTGCTGCTCTCTGGATGGGTCCCAGTTGGGCCAGCTTCTGTTCCTGGCTGTTTGTCTGTATCCTGGCAGCTCAGAGGTGTGATTTCTCCAAATGCCACATTCCTGCAGAGCCCACGGGATGAATTGTGCAATTTCAGGTGAGCGCATCTTTAAACCTTAGCAAGGGCTTATAGTTTCTCCCCTCCTGCTTACACGGCAGGCTCCACTTGGAAGATTGAGGGCCTGTGAGGATGCAGGGCTGAGAGTGGAGAAGGTGAGATGCCGGCTGGAGACTGGGGAGGACGGCAAGAGGGGCGTGGAGCAGCACTGACTGCCCGGGCAGATGCCGGGCCCCCACTTTGAGAATCGGGGTCATATTTTATAGTCTGAAATTTCCATTCATTCATACACTTAGTTGTAATAAATATTTTCTGAGTATCTGTTGGGAGCCAGATACTGCTGAGTATCTGGGGGAATCTTAACTATTAGGAAGGCATGCATGCGTGCTAAGTTGCTTCAGTCGTGTCCAACTCTTGGCAACCCGTAGAAGCCCGCTAGGCTCCTCTGTCCATGGGATTTCCCAGGCAAGCATATTAGAGTGGGGTGCTGTTCCCTTCTCCAGGGGGTCTTCCCAACCCAGGGAGGCAACCCTCATCTCTTATGTCTCCTGCATTGGCAGACAGGTTACCACTTGTGCCTCCTTAGGAAGGCAACTCCACATTATTATGAGCATGTTTGATGGGAGGTGGAGGTGCTGAGTTAAGGAGGCCAGGAACACCGTCTTGGGAGACCATGTGACCCAGCAGTGATAGGAAGGTCAGAAGCGGTTAATAGCTCAAGAGGAGCAGGAAGAATCTGAGACCAAAGGAACAGCCCACGGAAAGGGCAGGCAGAGGGCTTTTGAGTGTATGAGGAGCCTGAAGAGGACCTGACTCCTCCATGATCCATTTCTGAGCAGCAACCAAGCGCTGGCCCTGAGCTGTGAGCTTTGCAGATGTGGCAGTGAAGAAAGGGCTTGTCTCTGCTTCTTTAATGGAGTCTCTCTGTTCCTCGGAGACCCACTGACTTCTACAGGTTGAGAACTGAAGGACCCAACAGGTCAGTACTTTGCAGAGGTCCACACATTTGGCAAAGAGGGACAAGAGAAGGAGCTTAGCTGAGGAGACATGATCGTTAGCCTAGATTTGAAGTCTGTCTCCTCCCTCCCTTCCTAGCAGTTTGATTCTCTTTCCATATCAGACATTGTGGTGGATACTTTTCTCCACTCATTCCTGCCAGTCACCTGTGAGGTAGGTTGCATCTTAAGTGCACTTCCCGGGGAAGGAGAGTGAGGCTCAGAGAGGCTGAGTGTCTTGCCCAGTCTCCCAGCCAGGAGGCTGAGAACCACTTCCTCTCTCCCCCGAGAGGCCATAGAAACTTGATGGCGGGTGGCAGGTTGTCACTCACACAGAATCCTGAGGAAGAGCAGGCCTTCTTCTCATGTAAGCAGAGTTGGTGGTCAGTCAGTCTGTGCACAGCAGTGCCGAGTCCAGGGAAGGGCACGTCCTGCCCTGGGCATCAGCCAGTTGTAGGCATCCCAGCCTAGCTCCTCGCACATCGGACTCTCCTTGTAGCGTCTGCTGGGGGCATCACCCTCACTCACCGGAGGCCTCCTGGGAACCCACAGAGCAGGGAGCACCGCACAGGTTTGAGGCCAAGGCTTGTAATCAAATCAAGTCCCAACTGGGCCTCTTAGAAGCGGCATCTTGGCACAGGTTTCAGTCTCTCTGATTCTTCCTTTCTTTGTGTCTAAAGTCAGAATCATAACAGAATTCAGTTCACAGGTTCGAGTGAGGTTTTAAATAAGGTGATCAGTAGAAAATAGCACACACAGTGACCACCACTGAGGAGGGCCCCTAAAATGGTAGTTTCTTCTAATTGTATCATCTTCATCATTATCGATCATCATCATCATCAAAGGCCACATGGGAAGAGGCCTTTGACACTCTTTTAGGAAATCGTCACAGACATGCAGTGGGAGGGGTGGGGTGGCCCCTCGGTGGTGCTGGAGGGCTGTTGAGGCAGTCACCCCAACTCCAGCAAAGCAGCACTCACGTTAGGCTCCAAGGGTACACTTTATACCTGAGCAGTGAACCCAAGGTGAAGAAGAAACACAGAAGGGCATGGGTGTTTCCAGGGCTTCCCCAGAGAGTTGAATTGCTTATTTATTTCTCTCTACCACCAAAAGGCAAGCTTTCTGAGAAAAGGAACNCCTGTGAGGATGCAGGGCTGAGAGTGGAGAAGGTGAGATGCCGGCTGGAGACTGGGGAGGACGGCAAGAGGGGCGTGGAGCAGCACTGACTGCCCGGGCAGATGCCGGGCCCCCACTTTGAGAATCGGGGTCATATTTTATAGTCTGAAATTTCCATTCATTCATACACTTAGTTGTAATAAATATTTTCTGAGTATCTGTTGGGAGCCAGATACTGCTGAGTATCTGGGGGAATCTTAACTATTAGGAAGGCATGCATGCGTGCTAAGTTGCTTCAGTCGTGTCCAACTCTTGGCAACCCGTAGAAGCCCGCTAGGCTCCTCTGTCCATGGGATTTCCCAGGCAAGCATATTAGAGTGGGGTGCTGTTCCCTTCTCCAGGGGGTCTTCCCAACCCAGGGAGGCAACCCTCATCTCTTATGTCTCCTGCATTGGCAGACAGGTTACCACTTGTGCCTCCTTAGGAAGGCAACTCCACATTATTATGAGCATGTTTGATGGGAGGTGGAGGTGCTGAGTTAAGGAGGCCAGGAACACCGTCTTGGGAGACCATGTGACCCAGCAGTGATAGGAAGGTCAGAAGCGGTTAATAGCTCAAGAGGAGCAGGAAGAATCTGAGACCAAAGGAACAGCCCACGGAAAGGGCAGGCAGAGGGCTTTTGAGTGTATGAGGAGCCTGAAGAGGACCTGACTCCTCCATGATCCATTTCTGAGCAGCAACCAAGCGCTGGCCCTGAGCTGTGAGCTTTGCAGATGTGGCAGTGAAGAAAGGGCTTGTCTCTGCTTCTTTAATGGAGTCTCTCTGTTCCTCGGAGACCCACTGACTTCTACAGGTTGAGAACTGAAGGACCCAACAGGTCAGTACTTTGCAGAGGTCCACACATTTGGCAAAGAGGGACAAGAGAAGGAGCTTAGCTGAGGAGACATGATCGTTAGCCTAGATTTGAAGTCTGTCTCCTCCCTCCCTTCCTAGCAGTTTGATTCTCTTTCCATATCAGACATTGTGGTGGATACTTTTCTCCACTCATTCCTGCCAGTCACCTGTGAGGTAGGTTGCATCTTAAGTGCACTTCCCGGGGAAGGAGAGTGAGGCTCAGAGAGGCTGAGTGTCTTGCCCAGTCTCCCAGCCAGGAGGCTGAGAACCACTTCCTCTCTCCCCCGAGAGGCCATAGAAACTTGATGGCGGGTGGCAGGTTGTCACTCACACAGAATCCTGAGGAAGAGCAGGCCTTCTTCTCATGTAAGCAGAGCTGGTGGTCAGTCAGTCTGTGCACAGCAGTGCCGAGTCCAGGGAAGGGCACGTCCTGCCCTGGGCATCAGCCAGTTGTAGGCATCCCAGCCTAGCTCCTCGCACATCGGACTCTCCTTGTAGCGTCTGCTGGGGGCATCACCCTCACTCACCGGAGGCCTCCTGGGAACCCACAGAGCAGGGAGCACCGCACAGGTTTGAGGCCAAGGCTTGTAATCAAATCAAGTCCCAACTGGGCCTCTTAGAAGCGGCATCTTGGCACAGGTTTCAGTCTCTCTGATTCTTCCTTTCTTTGTGTCTAAAGTCAGAATCATAACAGAATTCAGTTCACAGGTTCGAGTGAGGTTTTAAATAAGGTGATCAGTAGAAAATAGCACACACAGTGACCACCACTGAGGAGGGCCCCTAAAATGGTAGTTTCTTCTAATTGTATCATCTTCATCATTATCGATCATCATCATCATCAAAGGCCACATGGGAAGAGGCCTTTGACACTCTTTTAGGAAATCGTCACAGACATGCAGTGGGAGGGGTGGGGTGGCCCCTCGGTGGTGCTGGAGGGCTGTTGAGGCAGTCACCCCAACTCCAGCAAAGCAGCACTCACGTTAGGCTCCAAGGGTACACTTTATACCTGAGCAGTGAACCCAAGGTGAAGAAGAAACACAGAAGGGCATGGGTGTTTCCAGGGCTTCCCCGGAGAGTTGAATTGCTTATTTATTTCTCTCTACCACCAAAAGGCAAGCTTTCTGAGAAAAGGAACTTTGTCTTATGTCTTCTTAATTCTTCTCTGCTAGAACAGTTTCTCAGTCATTGTAGGTACTTAATACTGCCTGAGTGAATGAGAGAGAGAATGAATGAATTATCCTCTGGCCTGGTGCAGAGATCATTTTGCTAGTGTGTGTGTGTGTGTGTGTGTGTGTGTGTGTGTGTGTGTGTGTGAAGTTGCTCAGTCATGTCCGACTCTTTGCAACCCCATGGACTGTAGCCTACCAGGCTCCTCTGTCCATGGGATTTTCCAAGCAATAGTACTAGAGTGGATTGCCATTTCCTTCTCCAGGGGATCTTCCCGACTCAGGGATTGAACCCAGGTCTCCCACATTGTAGACAGATGCTTTACCATCTAAGCCACCATCAGTAAATGGAAATGACAAATTACTCAAGAAGTGGGTAGCATTATGTGGGAGACCTGGGTCTGACCCCTGGGTTGAGAAGATCCCCTGGAGAAGGGAAGGCTACCTACTCCAGTATTCTGGCCTGGTGAATTCCATGGACTACAGTCCATGGGGTTGCAAAGTCAGATATTACTGAGCGACTTTCACTTTCACTTCACTCACGTCATCAGTACATGGGCATAGCTTGCCATAAATTGCAACAATTACTAGGTCTTATTAATTGTCTTTATTAATACTAAGTGCTCAGTGTGAGTTATCTTACAATACTCAACATCTATGAGGTATGCATTATTGTCATCCCCATTTTACAGATGAGGAAAAGTGAGATTTGGAAAGCTTAAGGAGCCTATTCAAGATCATATGTCTATGAAGTGGTGGATCCTGGGTTGGTTTCTGACTCTAATTGTAAAGCCTGTACTTCTAAGCCTCTCTAGCCTTTCCCTTTCCCAACTCAAGATCAAAAAATCCTTCAGCTTCATTCTTTCCAGGGCATAAGGATGCATTTTGGAAATGACAGACCATGTGATATTGAGAGTCCAAGTTCATTTTCCGGTCCTCTAGCCTGTATAGTGTCTCCTCCCTGTAGCAACCAAGTTCTCTCTTTGTGGAGCCAGGCGCACAGGCACGTGTCTCTACCCCCAGCACCAGCTCACATATCAAAATATGTCTGTTCAGCGCCCCATTTCTTCCAAGTTTCTCTGTGCCCTAGTTCTCCCAAGTAGCTAATTTGAGCCAAGTTATTAAACTGTTGTTTCAGACAGTTTCTCCAATCTCTAGTGCATATCACCGGAAGGGATTGGAGAACCGAGGGCCGGAGCTCCAAGCCTCCCACCCTTGCTTCAAACGAAAGGGCTCAGCTTCTAACTCACCTCAGTCCTCTCCTTTGGCTTCTGCACATAAAGAAAGGATTGTAAGGAGTAACTAAGGAAATGAAAAACTTTACATACTGTTGGCTTACTGTAATCGTTAGTTCAATCATTTAGAAATAATTTTGCGGTGCGTTCCCTGTGCTTGGCACTATTGTCAACATTAGAGGGGAACAGGAGGCAACATGGGGGAGAGATACAGATTTAACTAACAAACAATTTGATATGGAAATAAACAAGAACACTAATAGGGTTAAAGAGAAGGCTAAAAACCAATGACTTGCCATGGTGCAGTTAAATAAAAATATATGTCTGAGTCCTAATCCCTGGGACTTACAATATTCTCTTCTATGGGAAAGATATGATAAAGTTAAGAATCTTGAGAGAAGGAGCTTATCCCAGATTATCCAGGTGAGATATAAATGCACTCACATGTATTCATATAAGAAAGAGACAGAGGGGGTTTTAAGACAGAAGAGAAGCAGAGAAACCACAGAGGCAAAGACTGGAATGATGCAGTCACCAGTCAAGGAATGCCTGGACCTCCTGGAGCTGGAATTGTCCCAGGAAGGATTCTTCTCTAGAACCTTCAGAGGGACACGGATGGTGCTCACATCTTAATTATTTGCTCTCTGCCTTCCAGAACTGAGAGAGAAAGATATCTGTCATTTTAAGCTATCCATTTTGTGGTCATATGTTACATCCGCACCAGGTAATTTGTAGTATCAGCCATACACATGGCTGCTTTAGACTGAGTGGTCACAAAAACCTTCTCAGGAGAGCTAACACATGAGCTAATATATCAGTTACAAGAAAGATCCTGTCTGTGAAGATCTGGGGGAAGAACGTTCAGACGGCAGAAGCAGTCAGTGCAAAGGCCCTAAGGCAGGAATAAGATTGGCTGTTCCAGGAACTCAGAGAAAGAACAGTGTAGTTGTAATATCACATGTAAAGGAGAGACATGCTGGAAGTGATGTTGGAGATGAAGGAAGGAAACAGATTACAAGAAGTTCCATTAAGCTGGAAGAAGGAATGTGGGTTTTATTCTAAGTGTGAGGGAGATCCAGTGCAGGTTTTATGGAAGAGGTTGGTGTGTTCACTTTACTTTTTTAAAAGGTTACTGGCTGCTGTGTGGAGATTAGGCTGAAAGAGGCAAAGTTTTGATCAGGGAGGCTAGCTAGTAGAACTCTTTCACAGGGTTGTGCCTCTGTCGAGATAAAGTGGTCACTGAGAAGGGAAAAGTAAATGGATTTGGAATTATTGTTCTTGTTCAGTCACTCAGTTATGTCCAACTCTTTGTGACCCCATGGACTGAAGCATGCCAGACTTCCCTGTCCATCACCAGCTCCCAGAGCTTGCTGGTGATGCCATCCAACTATCTCATTCTTCATCATCCCCTTTCCTCCTACCTTCAATCTTTCCCATCATCAGGGTCTTTTCCAGTGAATCAGCTCTTTGCATCACAGGCCCAAAATATTGGAGCTTCAACTTCAGCATCAGTCCTTCCAATGAGTATTCAGGGTTGATTTCTTTTAGGATTGACTGGCTTGATCTCATTGCTGTCCAAGGGATTTTCAAGAGTCTTCTCCAGCCACTTTTTAATAGCGCTTTTGTTATTGCTTTTGGTTTATAGGTTTGTCATTGCTTTTCTTCCAAGGAGCAAGCTTCTTTTAATTTCATGGCTGCAGTCACCATCTGCAGTGATTTTGAAGCCCAAGAAAATAAAGTCTGTCACNCACTTTTTAATAGCGCTTTTGTTATTGCTTTTGGTTTATAGGTTTGTCATTGCTTTTCTTCCAAGGAGCAAGCTTCTTTTAATTTCATGGCTGCAGTCACCATCTGCAGTGATTTTGAAGCCCAAGAAAATAAAGTCTGTCACTATTTCCATTGTTTCCCCATCTATTTGACATGAAGTGATGGTACTGGATGTCATGATTTTTATTTTTTGAATGTTGAGTTTTAAGCCAGCTTTTTCACTATCTTCTTTCACCCTCATCAAGAGACTCTTTAATTCCTCTTCACTTTCTGCCATAAGAGTGATATTATCTGCATATCTGAGGTTATTGATATTTTTCCCCACAGTTTTGATTCTGGCGTGTGTTTTGTCCAGTCTAGCATTTTTCATGATGTACTCTGAATGTAAATTAAATGAGCAGGTTGACAATAAACAGCCTTGACATGCTCCTTTCCCAATTTTGAACCTAGTCTGTTGTTCCATGTCCACTTCTAACTGTTACTTCTTAACCTGCATAGAGATTTTGCAGGAGGCAGATAAGATGGTCTGGTATTTCTATCTCTTTAATAATTTTCCACAGTTTGTTGTGATCCACATAGTCAAAGGCTTTAGTGGAGTCAGTGAAGCAGAAGTAAATGTTAGGTCATAGAATAAAGCCAATGGGAATTGTTTCTGAAATAGATAGGATGTTGTGGGGAAAATAAGAGAAGATTTGNTTTTCCACAGTTTGTTGTGATCCACATAGTCAAAGGCTTTAGTGGAGTCAGTGAAGCAGAAGTAAATGTTAGGTCATAGAATAAAGCCAATGGGAATTGTTTCTGAAATAGATAGGATGTTGTGGGGAAAATAAGAGAAGATTTGGCTTCAACTGCAAAGAGATCCAACCAGTCCATCCTAAAGGAGATCAGTCCTGGGTATTCGTTGGAAGGATTGATGCTGAAGCTGAAACTCCAATACTTTGGCCACCTGATGCGAAGAGCTGACTCATTTGAAAAGACCCTGATGCTGGGAAAGATTGAGGGCAAGAGGAGAAGGGGACAACAGAGGATGAGATGGCTGGATGGCATCACCGCCTTGATGGACAAGGGTTTGGTTGGGCTCTGGAAGTTGGTGATGGACAGGGAGGCCTGGCGTGCTGCGGTTCACAGGGTCGCAAAGAGTTGAATACAACTGAGCGACTGAACTGAACTGGAGAGAGAATGGTGTTGCTCACTGAGATGGAGAAAGAGCAAGTTGGGAAAGAAATCAAGAGATCTACCCTTCATTGTACTGGACTGGCTTCTCAGGTGGCACCAGTGGTAAAGAACCTGCCTGCCAATGCAGGAGATATAAGAGATGTGAGTTCGACCCCTGGGTTGGGAAGATCCTCTGGAGAAGGGCATGGCAACCCACTCCACTATTCTTGCCTGGAGAATCCCATGGACAGAGGAGCCTGACTGGCTATGGTCCATATTGTTGCAAAGAGCCAGACACGACTGAAGCAACTTAGAACACACACATGGGCTTCTGAGTTTGGGATTAAAAGCTGAATTTGTGTTGCAGATGTAGATTTGGTATCCACTGACAGACATCTGTACTATGGGACTTGGTGAGATTGTGGGGAGAGAAAGTATAGACAGAGAGATAAAGGGACCAATGTAGGGCCCTAAGGTACCAACCTGAAGAGACAAGGATGATGGGGAAACAGACAGGGGAGCAGGCAGCCTGGCAGACACAACAAGAAGGAGACAAGTGCAGTGTGAAATCTCAGAAGCCAAGGGAAGGAAGAGTTTCTCTAAAGAGGGAGTCACCAACCATGTCACAATGAGTTCTCGCCTGGTAACTTACGCACATTTTCATTGAGGAATTCGTGTCTTAGGTTTCAGGCCAATAGGTTTCTTCTCGACTGTCATGTCACATAACTGGTAGTGGCTCTCTAGAGTTCTGTGATGATAAATATTTTGGTGTCTTACCTGAGCTTGGCAGGAAAGCCTGCGATGATCCTTTGGTGATATCTGCGTGAGAAGTTGGGGCAAGAGTTCCATGTATTTTACGACCCTGCCCAATCCAAAGCAAAGACATGAGTTATGACAATTTCAGAGACTTTAGTAAGTCACAGGAGGTTCATTGAAGCTAGGGCAACCCACCAAATCACATGTCAAAAGTCACATCCATCTTTACGTAAGAGGCATCCTGCCATGGATACAGGCCTATCTCTGAAAGAGGGACATGTGGAAGGACAGAGACAGGAGTCGGGGCTATGATTTAACCACCAGTGGGGGCATCAAGGGGCTTCCCCGGTGGTACAGCGACAAAGAGCCCACCTGCCAATGCCGGAGACACAAGAGACAACGGGTTAAATCCCTGGATCAGGAAGACCCCTGGAGAAGGAAATGGCCACCCACTCCAAGACTCTTGCCTGGAGAATTCCTTGACCAGAGGACCCTGGCGGGCTGCAGTCCATGAGGCTGCCAAGGGTCAGACATGACTGAACATGTGCATGGACATCAAGGGCTTTGGAGCCCGATATTTTGATTCAACTCTGAATGTGATGATATGGGTAAGGTCGTCCAGCCTCCTGAGCCTTGCTTCCTCATCTGCTGAGTGGCGTTAATAGAGTTGTGGCCACAGCAATATATATAAGACCGTGTCTCCTGGGGATTCTAAAGCAAGATTTGTTGGTTGAGGGTCCAGAGTGACATCCTTACTTTGGGTTTTCTGTGATATAGTGAGAAAGACCACAGCAGCCCCCTTATAGAGAATCTTAGACATGACAGGTTCTCAGTAAATGATCTAACAGACTTGCATTGCCGTGTCATTGACTGCATGCTGTTGTGACATATGTTATCAGATTTCCTTAGATAACAATCCCTTATTAAAGATACAACAACACAAAGCATGTGACTTCGACTTTCTTATGCTCCTGGGCTTTTAGGAGAGTGCCGTGTTGATGGTAGTGGATCTCTACCGGCTGTTGGCTCTCTGTCGGTCAGATCAGGGTAATGGGTAGAGAGGCTGAGGGGAAGAAACTTACAGAATGGGAAGCAGATTTCTCTACACAAGTCAGCATGTGGAGCCAGACATGGGGAGAGGGTAGAAATTACCTAGAAGTCTGGAGGAGGGGGTTGAAGAGAAGGGGAAAGTGAGAGGTGTGGTCAGCACAGACTAGATTGCTTGAAGACTGGAGAGATCATTGAACAGGTATTAACACTAGGAAGAAAGAGATATTGGGGAAAGAGATATCTAAGAAGCTGTTTTAGGAGGATTTTCTGGGGTGTGTGATAGAAATCCTCTTTGCCACCCCAAGGGCCATTGAGTATGCGTGTGTAACAACTTTGTACTGAAATTGCCCTCAAAGTGGCCCAGTGTTATTTAGGTTCCATTGATGATAAGGTGTCTTCATGCTCATCTTCTACCCTGACCTTCATATCACATAGTTTCAGCAAGAATTTAACAGACTTTAGTTTTAAATTGTTTGCCATCCAAATAAGGGGGTGAGGAGAGTGAAAAATTTGGCTTAAAGCTCAACATTCAGAAAACGAAGATCATGGCATCTGGTCCCATTATTTCATGGGAAATAGATGGGGAAACAGTGGAAACAGTGTCAGACTTTATTTTCTTGGGCTCCAAAATCACTGCAGATGGTGACTGCAGCCATGAAATTAAAGACACTTACTCCTTGGAAGGAAAGTTATGACCAACCTAGATAGCATATTGAAAAGCAGAGACATTATTTTGCCAACAAAGGTCCGTCTAGTCAAGGCTATGGTTTTTCCTGTGGTCATGTATGGATGTGAGAGTTGGACTGTGAAGAAGTCTGAGCGCCGAAGAACTGATGCTTTTGTCCTGTGGTGTTGGAGAAGACTCTTGAGAGTCCCTTGGGCTGCAAGGAGATCCAACCAGTCCATTCTAAAGGAGATCAGCCCTGACTGTTCTTTGGAAGGAATGATGCTAAAGCTGAAACTCCAGTACTTTGGCCACCTCATGCAAAAAATGGACTCATTGGAAGAGACTCTGATGCTGGGAGGGATTGGGGGCAGGAGGAGAAGGGGACGACAGAGGATGAGATGGTGGATGGCATCACTGACTTGATGGACGTGAGTCTGAGTGAACTCTGGGAGTTGGTGATGGACAGGGAGGCCTGGTATGCTGCGATTCATGGGGTCACAAAGAGTTGGACACGACTGAGCAACTGAACTGAACTGAAGCCTTGTGCTGAGTCTTTGAGTTCACGATCAGCAGGCTGTAGACTAAGGCCAGGTTTCCTGACCCTCAGACCAGTGGCTTCTCTGCTTCCCTCCCTCCATCACCGCCCATTTCCTCTCCCCCTTCCTTTCTCACCTCATCCCCTCTCCCTGTTTCTCACTCTGCAGGCAATAATGTTGCCAGTGAACCACAAGCAGGAGACATTTCCTAACCTGCTTCTGAACTTGCAGCTGAAAGGTTTTAGTCCCAGAGTCCCGAGCAGTGTCTTTTGGGGAACAAGAGGCCTGTGTACGGTGCTTAGATGCATGACAACACCATAAGGCTGGCCTCGCTTTTCAGTGGAGAGACTCGCAGATAGCAGGCACGTGGTGGTGTGCGTCTCAGCACTCGCTCTCTGCAGGCAGAGGACCCAGACCACACGGGGATCTGACAGCTTGCTTGGGCCACGCCGACTTAGTAACCCGGGAACACAGAAACCACCTTACAGGCTTTTGTGCTGCCATTTAACATGCCATCCCATCTGGGAGAGCTGCTGTCCCCTGGGGCCCGCACGCCTGCTCTCCTCCCCTCTCCTTGGGCTTCTAGGAGAGCCCATTCATGTGTAGCTAGGCTAAGAAATACTGTTGCCTTCCAAGTGGATGCCTTGTTGTTTCTGTTACACAAACATCTGAAAAATCAGCATTTCCCGCTCAGCATCAAGCCCAAATTGACGGCTGTCTCCATATAATAAAGCGACACATTTCCTTCCTCTCTTCTAATTAGAAGAAAGAAGGTCTCAACAGAGAGAGAGAAGGTGTTTATTTTTGATCAAGTTTCATCCCAGAAACTGGACTGCGCCCTGGGGCCTGAGCAGGGGGTGGGGGGAGAGAGCAGGCTGATTTTAAATACCCTGTAAATGCTCCTTTAGCTGTATTAATGAGCAGAGGCCTGTGAGGTGCCTAGAGCCCTCATGCAAATGAGCAAAGGCAGAGTGTAACATTTCATAATGACCTCCAAATTCACTGGTAAGTGGAAGGGGAAAGGACTATTCGTTTCCTGAGTGGCCCATCCTCTTTGCTTATTTGGAAACGCATTGGTTCCCCAAATGCAGAGTGAATAAAACTCTCATGAATGCAGAGATGGGCCTGTAGGCTTGTAGGGAAAATAGGAACTCTTCACTGTGATCTCCAAAGAAGCCGCAGAGAGATAGAATCTGGGGATAGAATCGTGCATCTGAGAAGAGGCCAAGCAGAGATTCACCCCTGGCCCTGGACGTGAAGCCTGAAGCAGGAGGGATCCAACTTTTCCTTCTCCAGTCTTGCTCCCTGCTGTCCTGCCCCCACCAGCTCACTGAGCCAGGCAGGCCTGCAATTGGCTGGGTCTGGCCTCCAGGGCCCCTCTGTGGTCCCTTGAACCCTCCAGAATGGGCTTGCAGGGTCTCAGGCATGGGCTGCTGACAGGGGGAGGAGCCTCTGGCAGAGCCCACTGCTGACCCCTTCTAGAAGTCTGGAAAGCAGAGGGCACAGCTTCTGCTTCTGGGCTTCTGACCTTGCTGGCCTGTCAGCTCGCCTCACCCGTAACAGCTGCCTTTTTATTTGCTGCACCCAGTGCTGTCAAGTCACCTTCTTTACAGACAAACCTCTGGGGTTACTTCTCCTCCAGCTGTAGAATAGCTGTTGTAAGATCTGAGCCTTATTCCCATCAAGAACATGAGCAGCCATCAGATCAGTTCAGTTCAGTCACTTAGTCGTGTCTGACTCTTTGCGTGCCTTGGACTGCAGCATGCCAGGCTTCCCTTTCCATCACCAGCCCCCCGAGCCTGCTCAAACTCATGTCCATTGAGTTGGTGATGCCATCCAACCATCTCATCCTCTGTCGTCCCCTCCTCCTCCTGCCTTCAACCTTTCCCAGCATCAGGTTCTTTTCCAAAGAGTCAGTTCTTCACACCAGGTGGCCAAATCATGGAGTTTCAGCTTCAGCATCAGTCCCTCAAATGAATATTCAGGACTGATTTCATTTAGGATTGACTGATTGGATCTCCTTTCAGTCCAAGGGACTCAAGAGTCTTCTCCAAGATCACAGTTCAAAAGCATCAATTCTTCAGCACTCAGATTTCTTTAAGTCCAACTCTTACATCTATACATGACTACTGAAAAACCATAGCTTTGACTAGACAGACCTTTGTTAGCAAGTAATGTCTTTGCTTTTTATATGCTGTCTAATTTGGCCATAGCTTTTCTTCCAAGGAGCAAGCATCTTTTAATTTCATGGCTGCAGTCACCATCAGTAAGTGATTTTGGAGCTCCTCCAAAAAATAAAGTCTGTCACTGTCTCCATTTTTTCCCCATCTATTTGCCGTGAAGTGATGGGACCAGTTGCCATGATCTTAGTTTTCTGAATGTTGAGTTTTAAGCCATCTTTTTCACTCTCCTTTTTCGCTTTCATCAAGAGGCTCTTTAGTTCCTCTTCACTTTCTGCCTTAAGGGTGGTGTCATCTGCATATCTGAGGTTATTGATATTTCTCCCCACAATTTTATTCCAGCTTGTGCTTCATCCAGCCTGGCATTTTATATGATGTACTCTGCATATAAGTTAAATAAGCAAGGTGACAATATACAGCCTTGACGTACTCCTTTTCCTATTTGGAACCAGTCTGTTGTTCCATGTCCAGTTCTAACTGTTGCTTCCTGACCTGCATACAGATTTCTCAAGAGGCAGGTCAGGTAGTCTGGTATTCCCATCTCTTTCAGAATTTTCCACAGTTTGTTTTTATCCACACAATCAAAAGCTTTGGCACAGTCAGTGAAGCAGAAGTAGAAGCTTTTCTGGAACTCTTCTGCTTTTTCGATGATCCAACAGATGTTGGCAATTTGATCTCTGGTTCCTCTGCCTTTTCTAAATCTAGCTTGAACATTTGGAAATTCATGGTTCGTGTACTGCTGAGGACTATTTTAGAGAATTTTGAGTATTACTTTGCTAGCATGTGAGATGAGTGCAATTGTGTGGTAGTTTGAGCATTCTTTGGCATTGCCCTTTTTTGTGATTGGAATGAAAACTGACATTTTCCAGTCTGGTGGTCACTGCTAAGTTTTCCAGATTTGCTGGCATATTGAGTGCAGCACTTTCACAGCATCATCTTTTAGGATTTGAAATAGCTCAACTGGAATTCCATCACCTCCACAAGCTTTGTTCATAGTGATGCTTCCTAGGCCCACTTGACTTTGCATTCCAGGATGCCTGGCTCAAGATGAGTGATCACACCACTGTGGTTATCTGGATCATGACAATATTTTAATATAGTTCTTCTGTCTATTCTTGCCACCTCTTCTTAATATCTTCTGCTTCTGTTAGGTCCATACCATTTCTGACCTTTATTGTGCCCATCTTTGCATGAAATGTTCCCTTGGTATCTCTAATTTTCGTGAAGAGATCTCTAGTCTTTCCCATTCTATTGTTTTCTTCTATTTATTTGCATTGTTCACTTAGGAAGGCTTTCTTATCTCTCCTTGCTATTCTTTTGCATTCAAATTGGTGTATCGTTCCTTTTCTCCTTTGCCTTTAGCTTCTCTTCTTTTCTCAGCTATTTGTAAGGCCTCCTCAGACAGCCATTTTGCTTTTTTGCATTTTATTTTCTTGGGGATGGTCTTGATCTCCACCTCCTGTAAAATGTCATGAACCTCTGTCCATAGTTCTTTAGGCACTCTGTCTATCAGATCTAATCCCTTGATTCTATTTGTCACGCCAACTGTATGATCACAAGCGATTTGATTCAGGTCATACCTGAATGGTCTAGTAGTTTTCCCTACTTTCGTCAATTTAAGTCTGAATTTTGAAATAAGGAGTTCATGAGCTCAGCTCCCAGTCTTGTTTTTGCTGATTGTATAGAGCTTCTGCATCTTTGGCTGCAAAAAATATCATCAATCTGATTTCAGTATTGACCATCTGGTGATGTCCATGTGTAGAGTCTTCTCTTGTGTTGTTGGAAGAGGGTGTTTGCTATGACCAATGTATTCTCTTGGCAAAACTCTGTTAGCCTTTGCCCTGCTTCATTCTGTACTCCAAGGCCAAACTTAACTATCACTCCAGGTATCTCTTGACTTCCTACTTTTGCATTCGAGTCCCCTATAATGAACAGGGTATCTTTTATGGCGTGTTAGTTCTAAAAGGTCTTGAAAGTCTTCATAGAACCATTCAACTTCAGCTTCTTCAGCATTACTGATTGGGGTATAGAGTTGCATTACTATGATATTGAATGGTTTGCCTAGGAAACGAACAGAGATCATTCTGTTGTTTTTGAGATTGTACCCAAGTACTGCATTTCAGCTTCTTTTTTTGACTATGAGGGCTACTCCATTCTTCTAAAGGATTCTTGCCCACAGTAGTAGATATAATGGTCATCTGAAATAAATTTGCCCATTTCAGTCCATTTTAGTTCACTGATATTCCCCAAATGCCAGTGTTCATTCTGGCCATCTCCTGTTTGACCATTTCCAACATGCCTTGATTCATGGACCTGACGTTCCAGTTTCCTATGCAGTATTGTTTTTATAGCATTGGACTTTACTTTCATCACAAATCACATACCCAACTGGGTATGGTTTTTACCTGGGCTCCATCTCTTCTTTCTTTCTGGAGTTATTTCTCCACTGATTTCCAGTAGCATATTGGGCACCTACCAACCCGGGGAGTTCATCTTTCAGTGTCATACCTTTTTGCCTTTTCATACTGTTCATGGTGTTCTCAAGGCAAGAATACTGAAGTGATTTGACAAATCAGTGAATATGTAATTTAAATACACTGAGAAATTGGGCTAAATATTGTAATGAATTAAGCTCTGAACCCAAAGTCAGAAGATCTGGTTTTGAGTTCTGACTCTAAAATTGAACTGAGGGAACTGTAGAAGAAATTTGGTT
This sequence comes from Neotragus pygmaeus, assembly GCA_006410875.1. Taxonomy (NCBI): domain Eukaryota; kingdom Metazoa; phylum Chordata; class Mammalia; order Artiodactyla; family Bovidae; genus Neotragus; species Neotragus pygmaeus. The sequence goes on along the minus strand of SJYV01025772.1, from coordinate 300,927 downwards.
GTGAAAATTTTTATTTACTTTTTCTTTTTCCTTGTATTTTTTTCTCATGATTTTTTTTAAATTTGGCAAAAAGTAGAAATGTAATATTTACCATTTTAATAATTCTAGGTATATAATTTAGTGGCATAAAGTACATTCACAGTATTGTACAGTACAACCATCATCACTATCTTCTTCTAAAACGTAATCACCCCAAATAGAAACTCTGTATCCGGAACAACAGCTCTCTATTTCCCCCAGCCCTGATAACCTCTCATCTATTTTCTGTCTCTATAAATGTACCTATTCTAGATATTTTATACAGTGGGATCATATAATATTTGTTCTGTGTATCTGGCTTACTTCACTTAGCATAATGTTTGTAAGATTCATCCATGTAACATCACAGTTCAGAACTTCATTCCCTTTGTAGGTGAATAATATAACATTGTATGTACATTCCACATTTTGTTTATCCTTTCAATTGTTTAGGACATTTGAGTTTGTTTTTACATTTTGGCTGTTAGGAATAGTACTGCATTGAGCACTGGTTTACAAGTATCTGCATCTCTGCTTTCATTTATTTTGGATCTAGACATAGGGATGGAAGTCCTGGGTCTTTTGGTAATTCTAGGAGTCAGCTAAGAGGAGAATTCCTGGGTCTTGACTCTGGGGAGAGGCAGTGGGCCCAGGAACCTCTGGGAAATGTCTGAGGGTGAAAAGCAGAAGCTCACAGAGTGGAGGGGAGGGAGTTATCCCTACCTGTCTCCTGCATCGCACCCCTACCTGTCTCCTGCATCGCACCCTTCATTCTTTGTACCTAGAAGGAAAATGCTCCAACTTAGGAGGAGGAGAAAAACAAGTAAGAAATTGAAAAACCACACACATACCTTCATCAGCCTTACAGTGAGGCAGTGTGACTGGCAGAGTCGGGAGCAGAAGCAGTGGGCACGATCAGCTCAGTGATCAGGAGGATGGTGACGCTGGGTCTCCCGGGTCCCATATGATCACGGTGACAGCCCTGACTCGAGGGGGGGCAGAGCACTTCCTCTCAAAGCAGCAGAGAAAAATCCTCTGATCTGGCACCTTTGCAGTCAGGTAGGGGTTTCGTGGTACAGAGGGAAGGATAAACCCTCTCGTTATAGAACTTCACAGCACCTGGCTGAGGAGAGCTAGACATCGGAGTCCTAGAGGCTAATTCAAGAATGTCTCCACTAATTGCTAAAGAGGAGGTTCAGGTTAGCATGGATGTGGGCTGGTGCTTTGAAGTGTCTATAGGTGGAGGATGCTTCCTGCCAGAAAAGGCTGGAGGCCATTTGCAGTAGAAAATTGTTATTTGCTATCTGTTGAAACAATAAAAGAATATTAAGCAGTCACCTAAGAGCACATTTGGTGAACTGTTAAATGCAAAAAAAAAAAAAAAAAAAGGGGGGAG